>CAUYRT010033565.1:0-16971 GCA_963574885.1 Lepilemur ruficaudatus | reverse complement strand
GTGAAATACAAGTGAAGTGAGAATTCTAAGGAAAAGGCTTTGGTTTCTGCTGTCTCAAATAAGTGGCATTTAAAAAACAATTAGTAAATATTTTTAATAGTTTTAACTCAGTATTTTTTATTTCTTTGTTACTTTTTACAGCTTTTGAAGACCAAACTGCAAATACATTACCAGAGATGGTTTTGTATTGTCCTATAGACTTAAGTTTGACAAAATTGAACAGAACTTGTAATCAACAGCTTTGTCTGAACTTTAAGTCAAAATGTGTTATTAAGAAATTCTAACTGTTGTTTTTACCTTCAGTGTGAACTACTGTGGTAATAATTTTGAAGAGGCAAACATGATTGAATAACTATCTGAAAAGCTTTAAAAGTGGCCTTTCTGTTACATATGTGGCACAAACAGCTCATGAGTGCGAGACACTTATGTGTCATACTTTTTGTCTGATGCCACCAGAAATGTTATGGATTCTGTACTTAACACACTTGGAGTGGTATGAACCCTCAGGACTGCACCACAGAATAAACACAACCTTTGTATCATGGCAAATTCGTGTCTTACTTGTTTCATTTGTGCTTAGAGATGAAGTTGATATTTTTGTCTAAATAGTTGATATTCATCTTAATATGGTTGGCTCTGTAATCACCTATATATTGTGAACTGTGCAATAAAACACAATTGTGTATATATAGTTACCTTTGGATACCTGACGTTCCCAAGCTCATTACAATGGTGATACTCGGTGTGAGGCTGTGCGAACGTGTAAGGGAATGATGGTGGTAGATGGGATATATGAAATGGGATCTAGAGGGCTTACTTCAGTGAAGCCGATCATGTTGAACTAAGAAGTTCGGTAGAGTGAGGGGTATGCAGTCATAAAATGAAGGTAGACAGAAGATTATGTGTGAAGAAAGGGTAAGCACTCAGATTCGGTTTCTTTTAAAATATTTTCTCATGTGCAAATAAATGCATATCAAAGACTTGAACAGGCATTCTCTCTAAATTTGAGAATTTTTAGTTCTTAGTGCTTTTTGCTTAATATTTGTTGCCTAATGGTTCCCAAATTATATGGGAGTCTCTACATGTTTCCTCTTAAAATTTCACTTTTAAAAGTGGTTAGGCACATAAAGCTATTTTTGTTTGATATTTTGAGTTTTGTGACTGTGAGTTAAGTTAAATCTGTTAAATGTTTCAGCGTTAACATACTTTTGGGTAATTGTTTGGAATAAAGTTTTTTAAACCCATCCTATTTGGTCTACTCTTGTGGCTGGATAGTTTCCAAAAAGCACTTTCCTTTTTGCAGTAGGTTAATCTATTAGTCTTTTATTGACAAACATTTAGCACGCTACCTTGACTTCTAACAACTGACCTGAGGACTTTGCAGGTAAAACAATCCTTCATTTATCCATCTTGTTTGGTCAAGAGGGGTTCCACATAAGTTTTGTTTTCCAGATAGTTTAACTGCAAAGCATTTTGGTTTTTAAAGGTTTTCCTCAAGTGTAATAAATTCTTCCATACTGAGTATAAGCTTTCTTGGTAAATTCAGGTTATCGGTAATTTCTGTTGTAATGGTGTCACTATTACAGGTTACCTTCAAGTTAAATGGTCTGGATGTTTGTGCTTTTCAGTTTTTCAGGGCTTTTTTGTTTTTGTTTTTAAATATCTACTTTTGTCTTCATAGCTGCTCCTTTCTGTTGTAGCTAACTGGTTAGGAGAGTGAAGTTACATTAGCTACACTGTTGGTGTGTAGGTCAAATATTAGCTTGCTCCCTGTCTCTAGTGACCGTCGAGGTTGCCTGATAGGTGATGGCAAGATACGGGAGCAGTTGCCATATGTTGCTTCTAAAATTCCAGTTTGGGATAGAAGTCTATCATACAGAGAGATGTAAATCTTGAACTTTAAAATGGGGCATTTAATCATATCTGATGAAATGTCATTTTAGCTTGCCCGTTACAGAGGTCTAGACCTCCGGAGTGAGGCAGCAGGTGTGACCAGGCAGGGCCCTGGGCTGCTCTGCACAGCTGCAGAGTACTCCCAGTCTCCAACAGCCTGGCTCCCATCTTAATCCATTTATCTGAAGTTTCCAATGTGGGAACTTTTTTTTCCTTCCCCCTAATGATGAGCATACCTGATTTCTGGTATAGAAATTGAGAGGAAAATAGGATCTACCTAAATTCTTGTTTCCTTTCAATCTATTCTTCATATTGTTGTCAGTAATTTTTAAAAATGTCACTTTCTTCAATAAATGCCTTTCCTTTCCTCTATTATAAAAACCAAACACCATGCCATGGCCTACAAGGTGCAGGATGATCCAGCGCTTGCCTCCCTTACTCCAATCTGCTAAAACTGTCCTCTCAGTCTCTGTACTCGAGCCACCAGCACTTCGAATTACTTGGGGCATGCTGTACTCATCTCTGCTCCTAGCCTCTACCCATGCAGATTCCCCCTGCCCTGGATGCCACCCTTCCCTACTTCATTTATGAATTCCTACTGAGTCCTTCAGATCTCAGTTCAAATGTCACTTCTTCAGGGAAGCTGGCTCACGCTTTCAGAACTAAGTCAGTTCCCCCTGTTACAGGCTCTTATATCATGTTCCTATTTTTCATAGCACTTACCTTTTAATTATGTTGTGATTATTTGATACCTGTTGCCCCTTTAGAATGCCAGTTCTATAAGGCAGGGACTTTGCTCCAGTTTCCGCTGTTTCTAGTGCTTAACATCTGGTGGATGTCTGGTAAGTATTTCATTAAGAATGAATTGAAGTGGGTCACGGTGGTATGCCTGTAGTCCCAGCTACCTGGCAGGCTGAGGTGTGAAGATCGCTTGAGCCCAGGAGTTCAAGTTAAACCTGGGCAACGTAGACTCTGTCCTCGTTTGCCCACCCAGCCCCCCGGCCAAAAAGGAACGTGGGGACCCGTGTTAGGTCTGGAGCCAAGAGGGAGACACACAAAGCTTCATGTGTAGCAAAATGCTGTTTATTTGAGCATCTGGGTGCAGATGGGTGGAAGCCGAAAAGAGCATCCAAGTTGAGGCAGGGGAGAGCCTTGAGTTTTACAGAGGGTTTTTTCCTCGGGAGGGATAAGGAAAGTAAGTTCCCCTCTTGCATTCCATTCCTTTATCTCCTTAGGGTCTGGCAAAGGCTACGTGCCTAACACACCCCTAGGAAGGGAGAGCAGTGGGTTTTATAGGAGGTTTGGATGGAAGATTGGGGAGGGTGAATTCTTTAAGCCTAACAACATAGATATTCAGGATCACAGCATTCTAGGAAATCATAGAGGTTGTTTAAGGAAAAGGTAATTTTTACACTGATCTCAAGGTACTGAACTGTCTTAGCTCAGGCTGCCATATCAAAATACCATAGACTGGGTGGCTTAAACAACAGGCACTTATTTCTGACAGTTCTGGAGGCTGAGAAGTCCAAGATCAAGGAGCCAGCAGATTTGGTTCCTGGTGAGGGCCCTCTTCCTGGTTTACAGAGGTCAACCTTCTTGCTGTATCCTCACATGGTAGAGAGAGCTGTAGTCTCTTCCCCTTTTTTATAAGGTCATTAATCCCATCATAGGGGCCCCACCTTCATGACCTCACCTAAACGCTCATTACCTCCCAACAGCCCCACCTCCAAATACCATCACATTATGGGTTAGAGCTTCAACATATGAATTCTGGGAGGACGCAAACATTTGGTCCACAATGTGAGCCACGTGATTGTTGAGTGTTCTTTATTCTTCTTTAACTTCCAAACACTATCAGCTGTCGTTTACGCTGAGAAATGTCTAGCCAATTGGAGATAAAACGTGTGTGCGTGAGTCAGGATTGGAATGCACAGGCACTCCATTTTTCTTAACTCTCTTGGCACTGTTTCTGAATCGTGGAACTCAATTGAACAAAGTTGACTGAGAAGGGCAAGAGGAAAGTATTCTTTAAAATAGTCATTGACTGCTGCTTTGTGACTATCAGAAGTGCCATGAAGGCCATGACTTGTTTTAATTGTTTTAGAGCAAACCACCTCTATACCTGCTTTACCTTTCATCAGTGACAGAAATGAAACAAACTCAGGTCAGCTGCTCTCTATTAATTAGTTAAGCACTTCCTTGCTCCTGATGTAGAGTACACTACCAAAAAAAATGCATGTGGTTACAACGAGACACTACCTATTTGTTTCAGATAATGCTAGGAAAAAGAAACTATTTCTCTTTTAATGGTCATCATATCTATAATAGGTGGTTTATAGTAAGCTTTCTCCTTTCCCTTGGGCAAAAGAAACTTCAGAATTTTCCTAGCCCTTTCAGACTTTTCTGGAAAACAAAGTGACTAAACAAACTTCCAGGTTTTCTGGGGCTCTCCACATCCTCACTTCCCACTGAATAACAGCAACATGGTTTTGAGAAGGACGGAGAATAGGGAAAAGTAGGTACATATGGGAACCGAGGTTTGCTATGCCTCGAGAAAGCCAAGGTGAAGTCCAAGAAAATTAAAAGTTTGCTGCTGCTATTTGGAACTCTTGAAAGCTTCTACCGTTTGCGGTCCAAGAACAGGAAAGGATGTTGTTTTTGTTTGGGAGCTTTACCAACTATATTTGAGTTTACATCAACTCAGACTAGAGGAAAACGGAATCCCTAATAATTTCAATTAGTGCCTCTTACAGTTTCTTCCTCATTTTATTTAGCAAATTTGACTTATATCTGCTTAGTGTTTTAAAACTGCCCTTTTAGGACTAATCATTTTGAGTTAGGTTCTAGACTTAACAGAAAATACATAACATTGGCTGCCTGAGACAACTTCCAAAGTAAAAATTTGAATGTTCCTGGGTTCCCCCACTGCCTCCCAAGCTGGATTAGAACACCTTCTGTGGAATGTGATGACTGTCTCTTGCCTGGCTCTATCTCCATGATGTTTGCACTGTATCCTCCAGGACAATGCAGTCTCCTTGAGGGCAGTGACTGTCTTACAGAGCTTTCTATCCACAGACTAGAGGTTCTCACAATAAAGATCTGTTCAATGAATGAATCGTAGGCTGATCCCTGACGTTGTCATTATGATTATTTTTAGCCCTGCTTCTGAGGGGCTTTTCCTAGGAATTTCTTTTGAAAATTATCAGGGGAATACATAATGTATGATTCCATTTATGTTAAGTTCTAGAAGAGGCAAATCTGTAGTGGAAAAAAAAAACACCAGTGGTTTGTCTCTGGGAGGGTGGAGCAGAGGCTGACTGGGAGGAGGCAGGAAGGAACTTGCCGGGTGATGGCAGTACTCTACATCTGGATGGGAGTTTGGGTTTTGTGTATACATTTGTGTAAATTTAGCTAATGTACAGTTAATATATGTGTAGTTCATTGTAAATAAATTTTACAACAAAATGAAAAAATATTGAACTTTAGTTAATGATATGTATCTTGAGGAATTTTAGAAGGATGGGTACAGATACCAGCAATTTATTCAAAATGCACCAAAAATTATGGATGGGTAGACTATTATTAGGTAAGTGATAAAACAAGCACAGTAAAATGTTATTAGAATATTGGTAAATGATGTTCACTGTAAAAATTTCTTAACTTTGCTATATGTTTGAACATTTTCATAATAAAATGTTGGGGAAAGACAGTTTCGTTCTTTTACAATGCTAGTTATTCTCAGATGGCTATGAAGTTATAGGACACTACTGAAATCCTTGCTAGACGGGAACACAGCCTGTGGCATAGGAATTTACCAATCTTCCCCACTAAATATTAATGACATGGCAGTTCCCTGACACCCAGGCCCAGATTATCCCCTACAGACTGTGACAGGGCTGGTGGCTAACACAGAAGCTAACCTTTCAACCTTATCTTTCTTAAGACTGCCCCAGTTGAGTTTGAAGAGTGTTTAAAAAAAAAAAGACTGCCCCAGAGATAAGGAGTCTACCCACCTCCCAACTAGCAGGGGCCCCAGGGTAGGGGTTATGGTCTTCCTGCCATACACTGCAACTTTCAATAAATGTCAGGAAATCCTTCTTTTAATTACGTACATTTATTAAGTAAGCAAGAAAAAAACTATTTAGGAAATAACTGCTTAAGAATAAATACAATGTATTCAGAACAGATCTGATACTTTGTATTTAACTTTTAAAAAGTAATCCTTTCACAATGAAATTTGGATCCTTCATTTTACCCTGACAAAAACAAATCTTTTATAGAGAAGGGCTTTTATAAGTAATGTCAGCACAACAGTCTAGTGTACCCATAATTTAAATGAATTTCAGGAAATAATTTTTTTTTTTTTTTTTTTTTGAGACAGAGTCTCACTCGGTTGCCCTGGCTAGAGTGCGTGCTGTGGCGTCAGCCTAGCTCACGGCAACCTCAAACTCCTGGGCTCAAGTGATCCTCCTGCCTCAGCCTCCCGAGTCGCTGGGACTACAGCCATGCCCGGCTACTTTTTTCTATATAGTTTTAGTTGGCCAATTTCTTTCTTTCTATTTTTAGTAGAGACGGGGTCGCGCTCTTGCCCAGGCTGGTCCTGACCTTGAGCGATCCTTCCGCCTCAGCCTCCCAGAGTGCTAAGATTACAGGCGTGAGCCACTGCACCCGGCGAAATAATTTTTTAAAACAACTTAAAAAAAGGTTAAAAAATGTTTTGAGTTGTGTATGCCCTGGTTAAAGTTTCAGTTTTCCTTTTCTGTATTTATTGTGTGGGGGGAGGGGTTGCCTCACCAACAGATGTGGTAGATTTACTGTTATTAATATTAGCAACAGTCGCAGCTATTTACAGCTCACGCCAGGGTGTATTTGTGTAGCAGCTCTCTTCTTTTTGAGCTAGAAGATGACCCACAAGGCACCAGGCCTGTTCCTGTCCCTGAGAAGGTAAGATGATCTTAGCTTGATAATTCATGTTAAATTAGGGCAACCTTAGCTCCAGGTGAAGAAGTGCAAACCCGATAATGTACTAAGAATGATGTAGCTGATGGGACACGTTGTCCACCCACAATATCAACAATATCAAAAAACCAAGATGTTCTTTATGTGGACTCCCATGGATCTGTCATCCATGAAAAATCCAAACCCTAACTGCGTTTTATATATCCATGGTTCTCAAACTGTGGTCTCCAGACCCACAGCATCAGCTGGGAACTGACTGAAAATGCAAAGCTGGGGCTTCCTCCACAGACCTACAAAATCATAAACTCTGGCTATGGACCCAGCAATCTGTAGTTTAACAAATCTTCCAGGTGATTCTAATGCATGCTAGAGTTTGAGCACCACTTTTCATGTCCTCTGCTAGAAGGAAGAACTTCCTTCTGCAGGAAAACTCAGTGGACAGGACCAGTGGTTGTTAGGAAAAGAAAACTCAGACTTTCCCAAAAGAGGGTGGAGTGCAATAGGGCAGGGATAGCATAAAGCCTCTCCAAAGTATGAGAATTACACTCCATGACTAGGATAAAGTCAGAGCTAATTGATGTGGTGTTACAGCAGGTGCTTCTAATACTTAGTGAGGGGACAATGGTTAAGCCCATCGTCTAGAGTGCCCCTACAGGCGTTGGGGTAGGCAGGGAGGAGAACCTGATTCTAAGGCCTAAGATGGCGCAGGATACAAACGCAAATGTGCAGTCTGTCTCTGCCCAAGATACTCACTGGGAAGTACTGCCAAAGAGGGTTGATGCGCTTCTCATCCATCACACAAGATAACCATTGATGGCTGATGACTTCTCTTAATACATCCACAGTTATCCCGTCTGGGACCAGATAATCCTACGATTATCCCAGGATTGTGGAAAGAATATTTATGAGTTTCCTAGTTGAAGCTAATCAGATCAAGAGCAAAACTTAAGAATGTGGCTCCGGAAGTGCTAAACCTTAAAAAGTTTTAAGCTTGCTTATCTTTGCCCCTTGATAATATCATGGATTTTTTTTTAGCCCAGTATGTAGTTCTTGAGATGCAGCAACTATCTGTACATAATGTTCCATAAATGTAAATATGTGTCATGATTTTAAGTCCTGTTTCAAATTGATATCCTTACTAGTTATTAGTTTTAAAAGTAGCATATAAGAGCTATAAACCAAAATAGCTAACCCCTAGTAGAAAAAGATCTAGGGGAGAAAAGCACTTACATGTAACAAGACAACTCTAAAAACATTACTGGCCCTAAACACATAAACAACACCTTTTCAACTTTTTCACATTGTGTTAGAAGAATTTTTACCTAATTATAGAGTAAAGCTGCAATACATTTCTCTTACGGTAAGACAATCTATAATCACAATGTTCTACATTGTGTGCAGTTTGTATGCAGTGAACATTTTCTCACTGAATTACCAAAGCAGTATAGCAATTGAAGTTAGGCCATAAAGTCAGACAGAAATGGGCATGAGTCTAACTCTGAAACTTAGTAGGTATATGACTTTAAGTAAATTAATCTCTCCAAGCCTTAGTTACTTCCTCTGTAAAATGGGAATAACAACAGTCCCTACCTCATAAGAATGCTTTAAGGATTAAATAATGCCTGTGAAGCACTAAACCTAGTACCCAACACTAGACATAGTACTCAGCACATAGAAAGCAAGCAGAATAATGGCCCACTCAAAGATGTCCATGTCTTTAATACCCAGAACATGTGACTATGTGATATTACAGGGCAAAGAGGTAATTAAGGTTGTAAGTGTAATTAAGTTTGTTGATTAATGAGCTGGCTTTGAAATGGAGAGATTATCCTGGATTATGCAGTGGGCCCAATAATCACAAAGATCATTGTGAAAGTGAAAAAGGGAGGCAGGACAGTGAGTCTCAGAGTCAGAGACAGAAAGATGCTATGCTGCTGGCTTTGAAGGAGGAAGGGGCAATGAGCCACGGAGACAGGCAGCCTCTAGATGCTGGAAAAGGCAAGGAAATGGATTCTGCCCTTAGGCCCCCAGAGGAAACACAGCCCTACTGACATCTTGACTTTAGTCTGGTGAGACCCGTTTCGGACCTCCAGAACTGTAACATAAATTTAACATACCATAAAGTTATGTTTATGGTAACTTACAGCAATAACAGAAAACTAATATACATTGTTAATTCATTTGGATGATATTATCCTTATTCTGGTAGATGAAGATAATATGGTAAAATGAACCATCAATCACACTGTTAAATAATACAACAAGAAAATGTTATTCTAGGGAACACTGTGAAAAAGCATGTTCTAAATTTATCTATATGAGATCCAATCACTATACAGGCTTGATAACCAAAAGTAAAAATTTATCAAGTTGCTTCTTGTTGATACACATACAATTTTTTGCTGAATAAAGAACTAAAATTTAAACCTCTACAAAACATGGTTCATACCCAATTAACTTGTAAGTGGCCAGAACATTGAATATTGAACAGTGAACACATGTGAATGAATGTGATCTTAGTAAATGTGTTTTTAGTGTAAAATGACAATTCTTTGTTTTAGATAGTGGCTTTCCCAAAATGAAATGTGCATATACCAGCTGAAGCAAAGTTTATCCCTGGATGTCCAGGAAGACATTTAGAACCTTAATTTTAAAATATCTTATCTTTTTTGCCTTTTTCCTCTGTGTATGTTTTATAATGTACACAACAGATCACTGTAATAGTATATCATTTATAAATAATCAAATTTTGGAGTGCCTTCTTCTATTTTTTCTGATAGGAGTTGCATGATTAAAAAAGTTCAGAATATCACTAACAAAAACCACCAAACTACTGCCTCTGTCACAGCCTTGTGCTTGATTCTGGTTTAAAAATGCACACATAGGTAGTTTAAACAAAAATTTTCAAACTACAACTAAATGCAAGTTTGCCATCAACCTTTTAAAACAGGTTAACCACACATAAAAAGTGTGTCAAATGTTTCAAAGTAGCATTTATTTTTTAAAAGCACATTATGAGGTAGACTTATATCAAATATTCAGTGCATATATAATATAAAGATTTATTAAAACCTTAAAATTTTATGTAGGTATGTATATAGATAAAATAAACTCACCTACAACTCTACATTGTCTTCAGTGAAATTGAAAAGGTAAAAGCCAATTACATTTTTTGAAAGCTTTTCTAATTCTGAAATTAAGAATATTTGAAATGTCAAAAAATTTATGGGAGGTTGTTTTGTTTTAACTTTAGAATTTTTAGTTATTTTACTAAACCATGCACTTTATAGCTAGTTTTCAATGAACGGAAATATCTTCACTAGAAAGTAAGTAAAAGATACTGTAACTTTTATTATTTTGTTTCCATCATGTTAAAATGATAACATCTAAGCAGGACCAGCCACATAATTTGTGAGCCCAATGCAAAATAAAAATGCAGGCCCCTTGTTTAAAAAATTAAGGATTTCAAGATGGCTATAGCAGAGCAGTAAAACAAGCATGGGGCCTTGCTAAGTGTGGGGCATTATACAACTGTACATGTCCAACACCCATAAAGCCAGCACTGAATCTAAGTCTACTTCAGCTGCAGCTGTGGAGTATGAAGACCTTAGTTATCTTTGTCCCTTGAGTCCCTAGATATAGACTATGCATATAGTTAACTAGGCATTCAAATGTTTGTTGAATGAAAAATTGAGTCGTAACTTGCAGTTTTCCAAATCAATGAGAAATGCTTGGTTGCTTATGGTCAGAACAAATCTTACCCTGATGAATACAGTCTGTTAATTATAATAATAAATGCTGGATTCCTCTAGTACTGAAAAATTTGCACACTACATTCTGGCTTCATGGGAGCTTGAGACCACATATGGTGAAGGTTCATTTAATTCATTCAACAAATATTTATTGAACAACTACTCTGTGTCAGGTCCTATACCAGGCACTGGGGATACAAGAATAAATAAGATAGTCCCTGCCCTCAAGGAGCTTACAGTCTAGCATAAGAATTTACAACACCTCAGAACCTACAGAGAAAACTTTCTGGGTATCTAGTATATTATCTGGAACACTCCAGTGTTCCTGAAAATGTGAATCTAAAATTTACCAAAAAGCACAGTTGGGAAATGGAAGATGCAGTGAAATTTTTTTAAAAATTCAAATATTCACCCTTTAATGTAAAAATCATGAAACCTAAATAAGAAAGAAACTTAGGAAAACTGAGAATTCTACCTATTTTAAAGTCTTTGAACAAGATTTAAATTTTAAAAATTATTTTATTATCTCTGGATGACATTTTCATTTGTAGTAACTTTTCTATACACATACATATAGGAGGTGGGTGTATGTGAGATGTGTTCCTTGGAGCTTTTGATAACACTCATATCTCTATCACTAATTCATTTACAACTAAAGAGAGCAGCATAAAGGTAACTTTGAGCCTTTCCTTTTGATAATAATTTCTATTCATTTGAATGGGAGAAACTCTTAGGACATCATTTAGAATCATCGCTAGGGTATAAATTTTTGTACAATCTTATTCTACAGTGAGACTGTGTCTTTGTAATAACGTGATAATTTAAGCATATATTTTAATGGTTATTGACAAAGTTTAATTGCATCTAAAATACTCAAGTCTATCTGGATTTTTTCTTTTTTTTTCCTGAACTCTTCCTCTTTTTCTTAAAAACATGAAAGACCCCTGTACAAATACAGAGCCTTTGTTGCTTTGTGGTACTTTGGTACATTGCTGTTTATTCCTTAATCTAGCAGCAACCTTAGTGTGTAGTATCCTACTTAGTCGCAACCAAAAAAAAAAAAAAAAAAAAAACAGTAGCCTAGGCTTTAACTGGGAGCTTATATTATCCAGAAGGTCATTGTGAATCTGTCAGAAAAGTGGAAAGCAACCAAAAGTGCTGTCTCAAAGACTGCATACCCAGAGTTTGTCTAGCTCCTAATTGAGACACCCTGAACAGGCTTGGTTATCCCATGTCCCAGCTCATGAGATGAACACAGCACATTAGAAGGAAGTAGGGAGCCTGTCAGAGGCAGGCATATGGATCGTGTCAGAGGAGACAGAACAAACTACTTAGCAGATACAAAAAAATTTTTATAAACCAACAGCAATCTGAGGCAAACAATTATATATACCTCAGGGCTGAGGGAATCACTTTATAATAGTAATAACTCATATTTGTTATAGCCCTTTACATTTTATGAAGTGTTTTACATATATCAGAGCTCACTGGATATTTGTAATAACACATTATGAATATAACTTTAACTTTTGTCTTGACAAAGTGAATTATACTGAGCTTGCTGTTGAAAAAGAAGGCAGGGAGGTATGTTCACATACCTGAAATACTTGCATCAAAAATAATTATAAGTTTTAAATTTTGGCACTTAAAAGATATACATTAGTTATCCAAAAATTCATATATGTGGTTTCCTTCATGACCAACACAGGTGTTACTGAGTGAATTTTCACAGCACTCAGTGACTGCTGGTCATTAAATGGGGAAGATTGTCATCAGTAAGTTATCAGACTATTTCTCCTGCTAAACATAAGTTTAACAGATACTTATGGATGCCAGTACCATATAATCTAACAAGTATGGGAAACACTAGGCTTCTAAGAGATTCTCAGAATGTTTTCCCTGTATTGCACGTTCTATAGAATACAACTTTAACAATGAGATAAAATGATCTTGGTTCTAGACACAGGAGCAGGGAACACATGATTTACCTTTTTCTTGTCTGTTTTCTTAAAATTTTTGGTATAGTCTCTTCTCAGGGATATAACAAGGAGAAATAACAAAATATATGTGTGCTTTGGGCCTCTGAGAAAAAAGACCACTCACATACATTTTTAAAAGATATTTTAAAATAGAAATCTCTTCTGTTTCAGCCACTTCATTTTCACAGTTGAAAATAAGGAACGACTGTATACTTTATATCCCTAACTCATTCAACATAGCATTGCCATAAATATACTGTTCTGCAGAAAACTTTTTAAAACAGGAGAACAATTTGTACTACATTTACCAACAATTATACTACAGTACCAATTATAATACATTTACCAGTTATCATGAATAAAAATGACTGAATACAATTTAGAGTAAAAAACAGATTAGATTTTATGCTCTAAGTGAAATGGGACTTTAAAATGGTAAGATGTAAATAAATTCTTCCAGTACTATAGCATTCCTGATAACCTTTAATTCCTTGATTAAAATTCCCTGATAACTACTTGATCATGACCATACCTCAAACAGGACAAAAGTTCTTTAGAGTTTGCTGGCTGTCAATTTTTAAATCTCATCTGTGTGGCTCTGTTTTAATACAAGGCTGGCTCACCATCATTTTTCTTTTCTATTTTGTAGCTGCTTATTCTGCTTGAGGTTTTTTAGTTAGGAATGGACTGTATACATGCCCCTGAGTTTATGGTATGCTCGTGGAAATTATCAATCTTGTAAATGTTCTTTCATATGGTACAGAAAGTAAGCCAGCTCTGTAATAAATAACTTCCAGAAGACACCAAATAAATTAGCAGGCCAGTTTACCATCCTTTACAAACTAAAGAGCAACATGGTAAAGCAGCACACACACAGGCTTTGGACTAAAGCAAACAACCCTGGGTTTGAATCCAGTGCTACCTACTGCCAGCTCGGTAACTTAAGGCAAGTCACTTAATTTTTCTGACCCACCATTACCGCCAAAGAAAACTGAGGTTCATTCTACCTACCTTGCAAGGTTTTTGTGAGGGTTACTAGTAAAGTATGTATATTATTTGACACATGATAGGTACTCTATAGTGGTTAAAGAATACCTGGCTGAATTTTGAGTTGGGCCAACTTGTGGGTCCAGCATCTGGACACGGAACTCTTTCCAAAATTGGTAACATTTATGGAATCTTCTTTTGAATATTAATATCATTGTACTTGGTAGCTTATTTTTAATGATAACACTGGGCATTTTTACCTCTAAAACTATCTTTTCTTTTAAATATATGTTTTTTACAAAGTTTATGGCAAACTTATGTATTGACTGTGCTTTGTGGTAATTTTTCCCATGACTAAAAACATTTCTTATTTTTTAAACATCCATGGTAAAATGATCTAATTTTAAGAATTTGTCCTAGAGCCAACATTGTGCCAAGTGAGATATAACCCTCTTGCAAATGTGTTTGAATGGCTGTTTGGTAGGTCCTACAAAGAATGCCTTGTGTTTGGATTGTTTAAACATTTCTGTAAGATTTTAAATACTTCTTATGGCTGGAATTCTCAGCATCTACTCCCATGCTTTTCTTTTTTCCCCTAATCTATTGGCCGGTTTAAGAGTATTCACAATAATATAACTTAAAGACAAAGTGTCCATAAGTCACTGATTTTAATAACCAGCATAATACAGTAGAAACTGCCCTGAGCAAAGAATCAGAAGACTTGAATTCAAGTCCTGGCTCTGCCACTAACTTTGCAGGGTGACCTTCAACAAGTCAATTAACTTCTCTCATTTGTCAGATGATTCAATTGATTCCAAGTTATCTTCTATTGATTTCATTTACTTATTTTTTTTAAATAATTTAAATACCTTCTGGGAATTGTGTTAAGCATCAGATAGGTAGAAAAGTATTTACTGCTGATTCAGGTTGTGTTTTTCAAACTGTGATCCAGAGACTACCAGAATAAAGATTACTTGGGATTCCAGTTAAAAATTCAGATTCCTGTGCTCTCCCTGACTGCATCAGAATTTCCTAAGGTGAGGCCAAAGTTTCTGCATTTTTTACCAGCTCTTCAATGATTACAATGTACCCTAATGTTTGAGAACCACTGGCCTAAAGAGAATGAGACCTAAGAGAACAAGGCTAGTGCATGGCTTAAATCACTCCGTCACTCTAGTAATCCCTCTAAACACAATGCCATCCCATGTGGAGGAGACTGGAAGAAAGCTGTTATTCAGCAGAGCAGTTAGCCGTGTGCTTAACCTACTTAATGCTTTCTACTTGCTGTGTTTCATAACAAAACATAAAAACAACTCTTCATCTCAACACTGAGTCTTGATATCCAAGTCACTGACTACGATGGTTGTGACAACAGCTGGCAGAGGAAAGCAGTTCTCCCCTCACTAAGGGCAAGAAAGCTGAGCTTGTGACACCTGGCTCAGGGAAGAATGATGAGTCAACCTCCACCTCTTTACTCCTGATTGCCCCTCCACCCCAATATAGATAACACATCATCCTGTGTGATTCAAATAATCTGGCATAGAAAACACAGCAAATCTAAGTCACATTGTTCTCATCACTCTGTGGCCAGATATTGTATTAATCTAATAAAGAAATCCTTTTCTGTATAATAGAAATGTCCAAAGCCCATTCCTTCCCCTCCTTTCCTTTCTAATGCTGTTGATAGGAACAAAATACCAAATAAGGATACATGCTAGAGATTTTAAATTTATACAAGTAAATTACAAGAGAGGTGGTAATATTTTTTTTTCTACAATTTCACACCAAAATCCCTCTCATGGTGAAAAAATTTGTATAACTTCAACAGGAATCTTAAAAGACATTTTGGTATAAGACTATCTTAACAATTATGAGAATAACACCATTATCTGTGCTCAGTATAGAGAAATATAACAGCAACCTTAAAAGGCCAAGTATATTAATAAGTAAAGATGAAATTTCTTTTCAACAACCAATATGTCAACATCAAACTTCTGAGTTGTATTCAATTCTAGTGTCATGGGTTTCTCCTACCCCAACCAAAACTCCTGCCAAATGTCCACAAAATCAAAAACCAAAAAGAAAGAGAGTGCACACACGCAAGAGAAAGGAACTTGGCAAGAGCTATCATGCAAAGTAACCAGAAGAACTGGAATTCAGTGGCACAGATCGGCAGGAGCAGAGGAATGCTGAAAAAGATGATGCTGCATAGAGTCTAACTTGGAGATGCCCGTATGATGCCAGATGACCAAGTACTCAGGTCACAGGTGTATTCATGGACCCATAAAACCAGGATCTTGACCCAAACTTATAAGATGTTCTAAAAAGAAAATACTTCACCTAAATTGAAGTGATTTATAAGTTAAACATCAGAAGTTCCTTATTTGATGTAAGTTGTGCCTAAAACTTTGGCTGATACAAAGAAACCCGTCCACTAAGGCACCCTGAGGCAATCTGACAATGTGTTGGAGAGAACTTTGTCGTTAGTACCACATCCTTATGAGAGTACAAAGAACGGATCACCCGCAGGGGACTGGCTTCTTTGGGCAAACAGTCAACAAGTTCACTACACTGTTTGTCAAATCCCAACAAGCGAATCCCGTAACCATGTGGGGAAGAAATCATTCGCCCATCAGGGCTGAAGCAAAGTTCTTTGATGTAACCCCTGCCTACATTGGCTTCTTCAATGTAATGAGTCAGTCGTAAAGAACAGCGAGGTGAGACAGGTCGCACCGGAGCTCCTTCTTGGAATTCATAGACACAAGTCCACTGGGGGGAGAGAAGGGAGACAAACCAAGGTTACAGAGGTGAAACAGTACTACAGATATTACTTATTTTGAAAAAGCTCAACAGATTGCCAAAGCCACAGAATTATTGCAAGAAATCAATCAGATGAATGCTATCCTCCTCCCAACTAATGAAACTTGAAGGCCCCATACCTTCTTATCTTCTTAAGCTTAGGTTATTCTGTGCTATAACACTTTAAAACCTTTTGTTCCCTGAAGCTGCCTGTGACTTTTGTAGTAATATATTCTCTTTTCTGAGGGCAACAACAATCTTGATATTTTAAAACTTCCTGGGGTACATCCAAGTCGTAGAGTACCTTACCTCTTCCCCTGCACAATTCAAAGGCTCTTTCTTCTCTCCTTTTAGTTTTGGCCTCTAAAGCCAATGAGATCCTTGGAAGACTCTTACTTTCCAGAGTGAGGAAAATCATAAAGTCATTTAAGACCTTTCCCCCTAGTCATCAGTTTAGACCCTTCCTTTCCAAGAGTTTCCCTAATTTTTAAAAAGAGAAAATTATATTGGCCGTGCGTGGTGCCTCACGCCTGTAATCCTAGCACTCTGGGAGGCCGAGGCGGGCGGATCACTCAAGGTCAGGAGTTCAAAACCAGCCTGAG
>CAUYRT010033564.1:0-40549 GCA_963574885.1 Lepilemur ruficaudatus | reverse complement strand
GGACATATAGGAATAACATTTATTGGGCATTGGGCACATGGGTGGGGGAGGAGGGGATGGGTATATACATACATAATGAGTGCAATGTGCACCATCTGGGGGATGGACATGCTTGAAGCTCTGACTCTGGGGGAGAAGACGGGAAAAGGCAACACACGTAACCTAAACATTTACCCCCATAATATGCTGAAATAAAAAAAAATCTACAACGACTGAAGTATATCTAGAGAATTGTCATGTTAAAATGTTACATGCAAAGCTCAACATCCATGTATTAAAGAAGGATCACAACCATAAGAATCAATTTTTAGAAAACCATTCATGCATTTAGGCTAGGCTGGGGCCACGAGTCACCGTGTCAACCATGGCTGACTCAGCATTTATCATATGTGTTGTAAAGAATTCAGATTAGATGATGAACATTTTCCTACTGATTCCATTGATTACAATGTAGTCTTATTTTAATCCTAGAACTATGTATTGCCAATACATTGTAGGAAACAGACACTCCATACGTGATAGTTGAATTAAAAAGAAAGCTGTGTGTCTATTTTTACAACTATAGTAACAGTAGAGATGCTCAGCTGTTTCTGATTCATTACACTCTCCATGGTCCCCAAATATTAGGAACTGAAATAAACCTAAAAATAACCCAAATACTTTTTGAATTTCTATGCATGATAACTGCCAGAAAGTGATTTCTAAGTTGTTTCCAATAGTACTGCTTTCATTTGTCAGGGAGACACTCTCAGAAATTACATGCCAATAAATTACAAGCTCCACTGTCCAGGTAGTTTTTGGCTTAGCTTTTCCCTGTTGGTGAGGCAAACTCCTTAAGTCTCTTAATTGTTTGATTCATTTTAAGTAATCTGGTTCTTCTTTCACTTTTTCTGTATTCTATGCATTAGTAGCAAGTCACTAGGTCCAGCACATCCTCAAGAGTCAGGGATTATTGAGAGCCACATCTACCTCTACCACAACTCCTTGTTAATTTTTCACATTTTGTCTCTGGCCCCTACTAATTGCTACTTTGATATTTATTTTATTTAAATCTAGAGTTCACACTTGCAAGATACAATTCTACTCTTCAAGATGCTTATATATTAATAAATGCAAAATACCAAAAATGTCCCTCAAGAAAACACTCTCTAATTTAAAACATCCCAGTAAGTTATAATGACATCTAGCAGAAAGATGTCAGATTTAAAATTCACATTTTAAAAACATATTCTTAGTTTTAAAAATGGAAGGATGCAGAAGTTTAGAACTTTTAAACTTCGGGAGTTCAAATTCTAAATATTATAAGATTGTTTTTTAATGTCTTTACCAGTGTTACTGGCTTGGCAGTGTTTATAAAGTATTTACGTACTTTTAACACGACATTTTTACTTTTCCTCTTTCAACCTACTAGTCAAGTTACTGATCCCTGCACTCTTTGCATCTAGCAAATGCTGTTTAACACCCTCTTAAGATCTAATCATTCCCTTTAACAAACATGGAAAAGAGAGTAAAAAGCCTTGTGGCAATATGAATATTAATTGGAATTCGAAGACAGACCACCTGTTGAAGGATAATATTCTACAGATAAAATAACCATCTCACTGCGGAATTTAAGAAACACAGAGTAACAGTACACTGAACTCTAGGGAATTGAGTTTGATTTCAGAAGTAAAATTATTTTTTTAGGTAATATTAAATTTTTCCAAGTCAATGTGCTTTCAGTTGTTGATGATGTTAAAGTATACTAAGTAAGCTAAATATTTCCTTACTCAGCATTGACTTGAAAAGTCAAAGCTTTGTTACTCCTTAAATCTCCTTAAATGAAAGGCTCAAGTAGTAGAGAATGGATACCTTTTCTCCAAAAACTATTTCAATTTTGAGATTACTCAAAAAAGATGGAGGGCTATTCACATGTAGTCATTCAAAAGCATGAAACACTGGAAATGCCACTCTCCAGTTCCGGCAAAGCTCAGTGTATTTTTCAGATCACTTTATTAAGGTATGATTGGCATACAAATAGCTGTATGTATTTAATGTACACAACTTTTCAAGTTTGGAGATAAGTGTACAGCTGTGAAACCACCACACTGTTTATGCCATAAACCTACCCATAGCCTCCAAAAGTTTCATCCTGCCCTCTTATTTACAATATACCACTTATTCTGCAGATCTAGATCTGAAAAAAAAAGGTACCACTTATATGATGAATCTAAAATAGACTCATAGAGAAGTAGCATGGTGGTTTCCAGGGACTCGGGGGAGGAAATATGGAAAGGTATCAGTTAAAGTGTACAGTGTTTCAGTTACACAAGATGAATAAGCCCTCGAGAGCTACTGTACAGCCTAATGCCTAGCCCATAGTTAGCAATACTGTATTCTATATTTAAACATTTGCTAAGAGGGTAGATCTTATGTGTTATTATGAGCAAAAATAATACTGTATTTTTAAATGATGTATTTAAAAATTAAAAGACCAGGGGGAGCACTTTGGAGAAGGGCTTCAAGAAATTGGAGGGATAAGCTGATAAAGGAGGGTGCCTAACATATTTATCAAATGAAGAGATGAAAGAGGCTCCTTGTTCCCACAAGAACTGCTGCCTATAGGGAAGCCTGGTTGGGGAGACCTTCTGTCTTGCAGCACATTATCGACAAGTGTGAACAGCTACTGAGACCAAAAGTTATCACTGTTAGGAAGCTGCCACACCACAGCACATTTAAGATGTATTGTGACACTAATAGTGTCTACTCTTATCTTTCAGCTATAAGAAAGTGTGAACATAGTTCAAATCAGTCCTGAAAGACAAGAGTGTCCCCATGCCTCCTTTGTTTCCAAAGAAGCTCTTTGCAGCTCACATGATATACAAAAAATAATAACAGAAGCAAACAATGTAATTTAACATGTTATTTATATAGTAACAATACAAAATTTTAGTACAGCTTCACGGGTACATACTCAGGAATCTTGCCTCACTTGAACAACCTTAATCACTTTTTATTGTACTAGGGGATTTGTATGTGAGCTGTCATTCTTCATAATGTAATCTTCTTATTGTTTATTTAAGAATCCATACACTGAGTGAGGTTTGTGAAACTATGCTGCAAAGCAATCTAATTACTTCTAAGATCTGGTACACAGCCGCTACTGCAAATGAGTTCTGTCTAACCATCTTCACGGGGAGATTTGTTATTCAAAACAAGAAAATCTTCAAGGAAGGAAGCTTGATGACCACTAATCTTGTGGGAAATTTCAAGTGTTTCCTTTCCAATAATTGGAACCCGGAAGAAAAGGTTTCAGATGTTTATCAATGTAACTATGGTCAATCAAGAATGTAAAGAAGATAACCAGGACACTATATGCTCTTTATTAAAAAATGAAAATAAAAGGCAATTAACATCTACTAATATGGCTAAAAAGGCACCCTCAGTATCAAGAAAGTCAATTTCACTATAAACCTTGAGTGAAAGGCAGGTATTAGATTTTCTATTTGTCTAAGAAATCTTTTGGCCGTATTCCTTAATAATATCAGACAGCCTTAAGCTCAATTTTCTTACTTAAAATTATTGCTACATATGTCTCTTTGCTAATCAGTTCTAATTATCTCTATCTTAAAAGAAAGAAGCAATATTGTCAAATAAAAGCTGGAGGACTTAAAAATAACAGAACAACAACAAAAGCACTTCCAATAAAGAAAGAGCTGACTAAGACATTCTGTACAAAATAAAGAATATACGGGCATCACAATTCACATCTGAAAAGCACTTTTTGTTCACTCAGTTGAAGGGGTATAAATTTATAAGGCACATTTCTAAATTTCTGGGGTTAACTCATAGAGGAAGTCTGTGTTTAGTCTCACGGTAGGGGGGTTGTAGATAGCAGCTGCACAATAAGAATTTGATTGATACCGAGTACACATTAAAAATTATCAATTAAAATAAAACGTGATATCTCTTCAAGAGCACAGCAAGAAAGTAAACGACCTTTAGGAAAGACAATGATCACCTTTGTATGTGGAGACTGCTAACAGGCTCAGGTGGAGGGACACAGGTTTGGCAATTTGCTATTCCCTATAAAAGAGCATCAAAAAGCCAAGTGCAGGTTGAAACCACATTACCCAATTCTGTTTCATTTCATGGTCTACTCCAAGTAAAGGTTTTACATTATTAGCAAGTTCAGTCAGCTCATCTGTCAAAATTACTCCAACCTTATCATTTCCTGCACCAGCAATATTTTCAGAGTCACTAGTAGAATAAGATAAAAACAAAGCTAAGGGATGTAATTATTTGACAGCTCCTCTTCCTTCATTTTCACGTGTCAAAGAAAAGTCTTATAAATGTGCTTAGATTATTAGTTTTTCTAACTAGTTAAATATCAAGATGAAGGAGGACAACATTTAAAAGTAGTGTCAAAACTTACATGTATAAATAAAAAACATTGTCTAACACTTGGATATGATAAATGCTTGAGGTGATGAATACTCCAGTTACACTGATTTGATCATTATACACTGCGTGACTGTATCAAAAGACCACATATGCCCCATAAATATGTACAATTATGTATCCATAATAATTAAAAATAAATTTTAAAAACCCATTATCATGGTATCTGCAGATATTTCCTTCTGATCAGTTGAGACCCTGCAAAAGAGTATTACAAAGCCATACGATATAGTCATGGATATTTCAAATATATCATTGTTAAGAAATCCCCATAATTTAGTTGCAGGAATGCCTCTATGTCAGTATTTTAGCTTCTAAGAAGGTAATATTCTTGGAGGCTTGCCACACATTGAATTCTTCATTCCCTAGGTACTGTCTCTCTCCTCTAGGCAGTTCAACACAAGTTTCCTGAGACATGTTGAAAAATGGAATGTGGAAGAAGTTAATTAAGGCATAATTTAGACCTATAAAGACTGATGACTTAGTGAAGAAGACATCACCACCATTCACAACGTGATACAAATGATAAAAGGAACTAGAAAAAAGGAGGAGGAAATTGAGTGGGACCTTTAAAAGTTGGTGTGATTTTAATAGGCAGAGAGAATGGATAGAAAGACATTTGTACATGGAAAGCATTCCAAATGGACAGAATACACTGCACAAAGGCACCCAAACCAAAACAGGTTCAAGAAAACTTAGAAATCTGTTTCTCAAGTTATGACGTAATTAAGAGAGTTATCCTGGGATACAAAGCCATCATAACAATCACCATTTATTGATTTCATATTTTTATCTGGTATGACACTGTACACACTTAACATACATTAATATTACCTTATTTGAGGCTCACCACAACCGGGAAATATACCTTATTGCTCCTATCTTATAAATGAGAAAACTGAGGCTTGGAGAGGTTAAGCAACTTG
This sequence comes from Lepilemur ruficaudatus, assembly GCA_963574885.1. Taxonomy (NCBI): domain Eukaryota; kingdom Metazoa; phylum Chordata; class Mammalia; order Primates; family Lepilemuridae; genus Lepilemur; species Lepilemur ruficaudatus. The sequence goes on along the minus strand of CAUYRT010033564.1, from coordinate 35,183 downwards.
CTAAGGCCTGAAGTACAGTCAATATCCAACCCAAATGGGCTGACTCAAAGACCATGCTTCTGCCACTGTGCTACCTCGGTTGAAGCCACAGCTTGGGGAGCTCTGTGGGTTATGCTGGGGAGTCAGAGCAAGTGACATAAGCAGATACCTCTTTTAGAAAGGTTAGAAAGGAATAGAATTAACTTGGTATCCACATCCAGGATACACGTAAGGGGAAAAAGACTAGAAGCCATTTTTCACCCTCAAGTGAGAGGGGAAAGTCCTAATAAGCCAGGCCAATGGCAGGCTGGATAAGGAGGTATGATGGAGCCAATGGGCACAAAACACTATTGATTTAGGTGCTTTCAATTCTCCTCCTTTAGAGTATGTATCCATTTTGTCTGCTCCTACCTTGTGTTATATAAAAAGGAAAAGTATAAACATTCATTAGGTATCTATTTAGTACTACTTATTGGTTAATAAATTTCATACTGTTTTACTTTAGAAATTTAGATTCAGGTGGGTTAAATAAATTAACACCCAAGCAACAGAGCTACCATTCAAACTTGGGTCCAAAGTCATGCCTCTTGCCATCATTCCCCAGTCTGTGGAGGTGAGTAGAGTTTGCACTGAAATATTCTGAGGGTAGGGGAAGGTTGAAAGGGAAAGTGGGAAATCATTCCAATTCCTCATGTCACTTTATATATTATGTCTGCCTCTACTTTTTCAAGCTATTTCCAAGAATTCTTTAATAGTGCTTTTGAAGCATAGTCAAAATAGAAAAAGCTAATTTCTCCTCCAAGTTATGCAATAGAATTATTTTAAATGAACTAAAAAAAATTATAATGATATATAACCCCTTTAAAAACAAAAACAAAAAAAAGTTCTATATGCTGGCAAGCTTCTGTGATTCAAATGAGCTCAATGTTATAGTCATGATTTGCTAAGATACTTGAAAATCATTTCAAGGTGAAATAATTAATGAAGTACATTAACACTATAAAGAATCATTTGAAATTCTAAGGAGAAAAATATTAGCACTAACAGAAAAATATAAACCTTTAAAAAATTATTAGTGAGTTCCAAAGCTACTAAAATTTCTCATAAGAAGAATAAAATAAGAGTTGATGGAATTATGCCAATAATGAGCTACTTAGGATTTAAAATTTCAAATAAATTCATAATTAACAAGACATTTTATAATCAATATACACTAAAATATTCTGTTGAACCAGAGGCTGAACAATAAAACAGCCTTATGCTATACAAGTATTCAAGGTTTCCTCACTTTTCTTCTTGTCCATAATATTCCTTTTTATCAAATTTACTTTATTCAAAAGCCGGATCAATTCTACTATGTATGAATTTCATTAAATGCCATATACATTAGACCTTATATGTATGGTTATCTTGATTGATTTGTATTAATAAATGCACCCACGTGCTTTGGTACTACCTAGACCTCTCTATTTTCCAGTCCCTCAAATACCTAGTATGTTAGTCCATTTGACATTGCTATAAAGGAAATACCTGAAATTGAGTAATTTGAGGTTTATTTGTCTCACAATTCTGCAGACTGTGCAAGTGTGGCACCAATATCTAATTCTGGTGAGGGTTTCAGGCAGCTTCCAATCAAGGGGGAAAGCAAAGGGAAACATGTGTATCACATGGCAAGAGAAGGAGCAGGAGAGAGAGGAAGTGGTATCAGGATCCTTTAAAACAGCTCTTGGGTAAACTAATAAAGCAAGAACTCACTCATTATCCCCAGAGGACAAAAAGCCATTCATTCATTAAGGGATCTGCCCCCTTGACCCAAAGACCTCCCACTGCGTCCCACCTCCAACACTGGGGCTGGAATTTCAAGATGAGATTTGGAGGGAACATATATCCAAACTATATCACCTAGCTAAATTTGCTTTTATGTTTATATTCCTTAATATGTCTTCTGAAATCTTTATTTCCCGTATCTTTTTTGTCTGTCCACTGTACTTCATGGCCACATTTAATTAAAAAATTTTAAGGCCAAGAACACTATTTACAAATCTTCCCATATTATCAATAACCCCCATTAATACTTTCCTATAAATATTCTCTATGTTCTGAACAATATGAGAAATAAAATGTGTTTTATGAGGTTCTAAATACCATGGGGTACTATAGTTCAAAAGTCACAGCTGCTCCATCATGGCCAAATCCACAGAACTCTTAGCCAATCTTTTGGTCTTCTGTAGATCTTAGTTACAATACCATCATCCTACTTCAAAAGATGAGGCTTGGAGAACTCTGAAAAGGCTACGGAGAACATAGTAAGGGCCAATTTTAAATTACAAGCTCAAGTATAAGTCAAGTATGAATAAAGTTATAATTTTGAAGAGTGTAAATGGATGGACACCACCTCATTATTGGTAAAAGAAGTCATAGGAATATTCTAAATGGTTATAAAATGGCTTACTTTTAATAAGAAAAGCTTTGGAAAAGAGATTTCATCAGAAAAAAAGCTTACCTATACTGTGGGTGTCAGTTTATGCAGTTCATCTTAAAATTTGAAAACTTTGCTGGGTGCCTTACCATATGGACTAACACATTTCCTCAAACATTAATAACAATGGAATATCAGTTTATAGAAGAAGCAGTGCAAATCTGCTCACCCAAATGCCATGAATTTATTTGCCTTAAGAGCTCATCTGGAAGAAAAATCAAGTGCCTACTTAACTAATGCTCTGAGACGTTAATGATGTGGTTGTAAGTAAATCAAGCTTGCCAACATTTAATTTTTTTTGAAATGATTCTGCTGAGCAATTAAAATCAATCAACATAATTATTCCATAAATTTTAAGCTCTAATGACTCGACTGAGTGAAAACATCTAAGTCCTGAAACAGAATGCCAGACCATCATCACAAAAAGTGGGAGAATCCTAAAATGCAAACACTCTGAAGGTGTGCCAAGTCAACCACTAGGTACGTGTTGCTGTTGAACATATCTTTAGATAGACACCAATTCTCTCCTCACTACTTTCTATTCCAATTTAATCAGCCCTGTTAACAAAGGGCATGCATAACAGCTTCCTACTCAAAGTATTCATGAAACATGAATACAAAGTACTAATATGCTAGTTCAAGTTATTAAGTTGCATGGACCAAGGAGAATGTGAACATCAAGAACACAAAAGAAACCATTTTTTAATAGCAAAAATGAACAGAAAAAATTAGAAGACAAGGGGTGGAAGAAAAGGCACACTAATATTACAATGTAAGTGAAAAGCTCAAAAGAAAATGAAAACAAAATCCAGCCACCTTGACCCAAAATAAAACCTTAAGAAGAACAAAAGCACATACCAACTATAAACACATAATTAACATTCAGAATTGAGTGTGATCTTTAAAAAGCAGAGCAATATGATTTTACCTTTTAAAATGTTCAGGAAAAGAAAGAATGAAATCCAAAAATGTTCAAAGTATTCTTTCTTGGTAGTGGCGTTATAAATGATTTTTAAAATCCTTGTAGGCATATATTTTATAAACTCATTACTTTTATGATCAAAAATTATGAAAACTTTTTAAAAGGCACATTAAATTAATTCAAATAAGTATTAGAGAAAAAGTCAATACAGAAAAATATTCCTGCTGATTTTATAATTTTTTATTGTTGTCTCTGGACTAAGCTGTTTTGATTGAAAAATGTAAAGCACAAGTAGGAGATTCAGAGAATGAGTAAATAAAAGATTACATCTTTCATTTAATATTAATATTTTCTCTTTCTCTCTCTCTTTTAAATCAAAGACTCTTAAGGTATGTTGATATATTTAAATGGAGTCCCTAAACATCTAGAGCTCATTTCTATTTTTATTAGTCCTAAGACTATAGACAAAGGGGGTTAATTTTTGATATCTAAGGTCTCTTCCAACTCAAACTTGAGTTTCAGAAAATGTTTAGCGTTTCAGAAGCTCTACCATTAAAATCTTGATAGCTTTAAAACTTCATGTATTACTTTTGGGGCTGCACAAAGATTGAGCCCATTCTTGTAAGAGTGATGAGAGTCCCATTTATTTGTTCAGTAGCATACTCTGTTTCATGTTATATTTAAGTTTCATTGATAACTTTTATTGGCTATATGTCAGTGACAAATTCCATTTAAATTGCTAGATTTTTGTTTTACAGTATTAAATGACAATGAAAGGCTATGAGGATATGAACAATTGCAATAACTTCAGTAACTGTATTTTTAGCGAGACTGGTAATTGCTAATTCCAAATATAGATGAAAAGCCAAGGGTTTGGTCAAAGGATAAGGAGCTTGAATCTATTGGTGGGGACCAGTTTTTTCATTCTTATGAAACTTATCATCAACACCTTTACCCATAAAGGATATGGTGAATATAGGAAATTAAGGTTATTTCCTAAGGCAATTAAAGGAGACAAATGAATTGGACACTGCAAAATCTTGAATTTACAGGCTATACCTTAAGATAAAATCTATAGGTGTCATTTTTTCTGAAATATTACTTTTTAAAATAATTCACATTTTAAAGGAATGCCCAATAGCCATACATTCTTAATTTGTCCAAGGTCTTACGTTCTTGACACATTCTCAGGTCTGTGCACACATATCACAAAAATACAGAAAGTCTTAAGAAATCTGCCCAGGAGGAAAGCAATGACAACATGACTATCAGACCAGATGAATACGCTTTACCTCTTTATATACCAAAGTCATACTTCCAAGCAGAAGTATTACATTTGATGCCTAGCCTGTGGAATTTAATCTCTGCCTCCTATATCCTTACCTGGAGTTTGATTTTGATATTAGCGTTTCTTGTACAACTTCATTCAAAGCACTTCCCTGGGTAACAGCTGTGATGAAAGGAGAGAGACTTCAGGCTTGGTCTGGGATTTTTCAAGGGACTTCAGTCTTTGGAACATGGTTCTTTCCCTTTCTCACTACCTAAGGATTTCAAACTGAGGTCTGGGTTCCTCAGGTTCTGCAAATAATCAAAGTTTCAACTCCTTTCAGAACTCTTTCTTGTTTTTATTAATACAACATTAGCTGTGACGGTAACAACTGTAACAGGACAGTGTTTACCAAATGCATTACACTCTAGTTTCTGCACTAAGCCCTTCACAGACATTACCTTATTTATTCTCTGCCACAATCATAAATAAGGTCCTTACCATTTTAAAGGTTAGAAAGCTGAGGCCCAAGGACATTAAATTATTTCCCCAAGGGCACACAGCTAGCATTTCCAGAGGATGAGAACCCAGGCAATATGCTTCTAGATCCTATGCTCTGAACTATTCTACTCTTTAATTTTGGCAAAGGTCAATTTCTATCTCCTGCATAAGCCATCCATGCTAGTCCAGAATGATTTCTCTCTCCTTCAAAATTCCTCTATCTCTCTAGTCTCTTCTTGGCCAAAAATTCCTTGTAATCTTTCCATCTATCCTTTCTCTCCAACTAGATTATACATACCTTAATTGTAGGGCTATGCCCTCTCTCTTGGTGAGGCCCCTCGGGGTGTTTAGCCAGGCCTCACAAGAATTTGGTATGAGTCTAGAAATTCTTGATAAATAACAGTACAGATCTGAAATTTGATCTTCATCTATCAACTGCCAGAAACAACATTTGAGAAGATATAGTTCGGTGTTTTACTGGGGAGTGTCAAGGAGAGTAATATAGTTTAGAAATCCAGGTGTGTGATCTGAAAGAAGTTTCTTAAGCCTTCCAAAACTGAGTGGTCTCAACTTGTGCAATTTGATTTTTCATCCCTAAAGTACGGGGCTGTTGTGAAGGTTAGAGATACTATACATAGCCTGGTGTCACGTATGTAATAGACAGTTGATAAAGAATTGCCATCATTTAGATACTGAAAGTAACCTTGGATTCATCTAGAAACGCGGTTTTCAAACTGTTTTACCTGAGGCTGTCCCCAACTCTGTAACCAGAAAAGTCTGTTCTTATAAGCTTCCTACACAGAAGCACTCCATTAGATTTTTACTTTAAAAAAATAAAACAACAACAAAGAGTTCAGTTAGGAAGATAGTTTAAACAATGCTGACTGATCCTCATCAGACAGCTACAGGCAACCATACTGTCTAGTCAATAAAAAGTTGTTCCACTAGAAGTGGGAGGAATAATAAGGGAATAAAGCATGTGTTTATTAGTGAGGTAGACAGTTTGTCCTTTAGAGGAAACAAGATGTAAAGAATGTTTAGGTTTAGAGTAAAATGTTCAGCTACCCCAGATCACTTCTTGACTCCTTCCTCCCTGACTTTCTGAAAAGCTGATATTCACTTTCTAGTATCTACTGTCACACTACTGTTCTCACTTCACAGTGAGAACTCAGTTCTTCAGGATCACTGCAGAAATTAGCTGCCTCACCTCCTTGACTGTATCCTTTAACATCCCAGGCCTCAGATCTCTATGGATTTTAATTCCAAGGAACTTCCCATTTCTTACTCAATGACTATGATATATGGACATATTTTTATCTTCTAATTATCAGAAGCTAAGAGATATGTAGTCTACCCAGGACTACCTGGGTCCTCACTATGCATTAAGTAGATGAACACCTTTAGAAACTCAAAAGGACCCTTTTCACTAGGGTCGAATGGATTGGATTTAACACATCAGTGAGAATCATTTCACATATTGAGAAATCATCAACTCAGTTGTTTTCTTAGAAACACCCACCTATGTTTGTTTTTACCTAATCCAAACTACACTCATGACTACAAACAACAACAACAAAAAATCAAATAGAACTTTTTCTTTGTTCTATTTTCAACCAACATCCTAGCCATCAACTTCAATACATCTAAAAGTGATATTTGTTAACAGCAAGGCCTGGCAGCCTATGATTTTTTAATTTTTCCTTCCCTCTCAATCTGTTCTTCTTCTAATTTTCTTCCTTACTATTCTTCAAAAGAATATGCTAATAATCTGTGCAATGTGGGCACTCTTCTAGTAAGACTGTGTTTCAATCCTTAAAAGAAAATGCAATTTTCCTTAAACATCTCTGCTCAACAGCAACAAATCTTCGAGAAAAAAAAAAAACTGTTAATACAATGAATGCCAGTAATAACACTGACTACTTATTATACTATCTAATTTTCTTTCAAATACTTTAATATAGATAATTTGATGCATGTAAGAGTGGGCATATGTATAAACTCACACTAATTAAGCACCTGTAGGCTACACATCAGTGGTCCTCAAACTATAGTTGCATCACCTGGAAGGCTTATTACACACAGACTGCTGTAACCCAGCACCAAAATTTTTGATTCAGTACATCAGGGATACCAGAGATTTAGCACTTCTAGCAGGTGCCAGGTGATGCTGATGCTGCTGTACAGGGACCATACTTTGAGAAACATTGGAGTAAACATTTGAAATTCCCTTATCAAGAGTTCACACTGTAGGTGTGGATAGTAGGCATATTAATGACTTTATTAAGAAGTCCACACACCTGGGGGGAGGAAAAGAGGGATGTTTATAGCAAGTGTTTTTAAATACTGATACCCAAATTTGCATCAGAGACTTTGTTGATGAACTACATTAACGTATTACATGATCTTGGCCTGCATTTTCTCATCTGGAAAATCAGGGACAACCTCTCTCAACTACTAGACTGAGATATTTTGAGGATTACATTACAAATGCATGGGATGACAAGTTGTGAATTATAAAACATTGGTTTTTGATAACTTAGAAATTTATCCAGTCCACAAAGGACATCGTATAAGAAGAGTGGGCTTCTCGGATTTACCAATGAAGTGATGACATTACGTTTCCTCAGTAGTCAGAGGAAATTCAAGGTGAAAACAAAGACAAACATACTTGTTATGATTCAACTTATCCTTTTACTTTGTTATAAAACAACAACAAAAAACTCCTTCCCTAGTGTTCATTCATTGTTTTTGAATTGTGGTTTAAATTTTCCTAATTCCTACTTTAAAGAAATTTATTGACTAATAGATTTTATGAAAGAAATAGGTAGCTATTTAGCAGTCTCAAATGTTGAACCATGAGGCTTAATCTCATGAAACACTCATAAGACTTTCATGCATTGCAAAAACTAGATCCTACAATTGGTTCTGATAGCTCATTATATGTCTCTAAGCCTTTAAACTTACGATCCTCTTGTCATTATGTTACACAATCCATCCTTTTGTAACAGATGTATTTAATGTAGGCCCATATGTTAAGATGTAAATATTTAAAAAAATTGTAACATGCTGTATGTAACTTTTCGTGAAAGTGGAGTGCTCAGGCCAATAGAAGTAGTCTTACAGCTGTACTTGTGTTTAAAAGCAAAATGAACCACTGCAGACAAAATATAAAAGCTCGTGACAACAGCAGTATGCCGAAGTAGTGTCAGACTTTTGGCCATCCCTCTAACTAGCTATGTGGTAATGGAACTAGTCACTTGACTGCTCTAGGTCTTAGTTGTTACAGCAATAAAATGAGGGTAATACCATCACCCATCCCGAAAGCACCGAGCTTAGTGTGTCACTCATAGCCCTCAAATGTTATCTGATCTTATTATTTATTATTACGTAGAAGCATTCATTAGGAATGCATCACAACCCATGGGCAGGGAAGTTTCCATTAAAAAATAATATAATAATAATTCCAGAACATACAGCATTGACTTATGTTACTACCTTGCTTTTTCTTCTTCAAATCAGCTTAATATAATAAATACTAAAAATGACTCCTAGCAAATTATTAAATGAATTAATTAAGATTCATCATACCAAAAACTGACTCAAGCTTTACATTGTGCGGGAGCTCCTTACTACGCAGGTCTTTGTAAGAAAACTGCTACTTCTGCAGGATTTTTAAAAGCTGCTAAAAAATCAGGCTTTCTTGCCTATTATTTAAATTTGCTATTGAATTACCTTAAAAAATAATAACACCCCATCCATTAAAGCTTGACTATTCTCTAGAGATAGGGAACACTGAAGGTACTCAATGATTTAGTAATTATAGGAAGGAGGGGAAAAGTAATTTATCTAAAATTAAGAAGGAATTAAGTTTATTGCCTTCCTTTGACTGTGGGAGGTGACTTTTGCCTAAGAAGTACTGTTAATATCTGTTACTGCTAATATCTGCTAATATTTACCAGGCCTAGTGAATATTGAAATTGGATTTAATTTTTTGAAAGTGGTTAAATATAATTCATAAATAAATTCTGATTGTAACAGTTTTCATCAAGCCTAGAAAAGAAATTCAATCTGTAAAAGAAAAAAAAAAGTAGTTTAATAATTATTTTCCTTTTCTCTGAAATTCGCTTTTAATCTACTTAAACAATAAAGGCATGAGACTAAACAATAGCTTTTGTATTTCCATTTGTTCATGTTAGTCTATTATATGGCATCATTGGTACCTAGTGCATTGATTCCTTTATTAAAGAAATTTATTTCTCAGGGATTACATAATTGGATTTATGTTACTAATTTCACAGTATTCTTTAATAGACAAATGTGATGAAAATTTTATTAAGAAGAATGTTGTCTAATTAACTCATTAAACTAGTGTACCTGCTTCCCTAAGATGCTGTTGAAATACACTGTGTTTGCTTCATTGTTTATAAAATTCCTGGGAAGTCTCCGAACCCTTCCGTAACCAGAGTCATGTTTCTAATAATCATCAGCCTAAATTTATTTTGTATCTTCTCTCTTGTTTTCAGAATTCTTAGTAAAAAGCACACATTAGACTGGGAGAAAGCAAAACCTGCTTTTTTTTAATTTACCTCTCAAAGGCAGAACACAGACTGTCTCATTAATGCACTTAGTTTTTCTGCTGTTTGGCTGTGGCACAGTGAGCATGACAGTACGTGGTTACTTATGCTCATTAAAACCCTGGGTAATAATAACTGAATATTAGCAACTATTTGTTCTGGGAAACAGTGTTGCTTCATTTCCACAGGTAAACGTATTTTTATCATAAATATGATTGATGCTTTATGGAGCTCTATAATGACATTTCAAAGTTTGCAGCTACTACAAGAGCTTCATCTGCGATTCCTTTTCATTAACAATAAAAATTGGCATCCATGCCTTTTGTCCTTTGTCCATAAAAAGCATGGTATGCATGTATGGTGTATATACAGCATAGGTATCAGGTATAGGTATTATATTTATAACAGGTAGAGGTATGAGAGCAAAAATTTTCAAGGAAATCTTTTTATGTTTTTACCATTCATCCATTTTGGGTTTTTGACAGAGGATTTTTCTGATTCAGGGTGTATAATATAATGCTTGAAACAGAGCTATAAGGAAATGTATAAGCCATTTTACTACGTAGTCTCAAATTTATTTTTAAAACAAAAATAAACATAAAACTCCAGACCTTTAAACTTCGTTCTTAAAACATCTATGACACTTAGTAAACTATCTTAATTAGCCAACTTTCCCTTCACTAATATCCTAGGAAAGCTTAACTATGAAAACTGAAAGTGTTCCAACTAAGGCAGAATTTTTTTTTTTTTAACAGATGTTATTAAAGTCATCAATTTGTCAGATTTCTTATAGGCTGTTTAGGCTCTTTTGCGTTACTACTAAAGTATTTTAATAAATAGGAATTTAAAAATACTTTTTAGTAATAATCTAAGGAGGCATAATTGCTGAGATATTTCACCCCAGTAACTTCATAAAATATCCACCACATCCACCATAGACATACTTCACAGATAACTTTCCAAGGTGATCATCTAAACCTGGCATCAAGATGTTTTCCTGCAAAGTGCTCTTTTATTCTTGAGTTTTTATTGAACTGTATTTGAATGAAGCCATTTCAGTAATACATTACCAAAGGTTTGGGGGAATTTTGAGCAAGAAACTCAAAGTAAGAGGAGCAGGGCTTCAACTTAATATCCATAGGTAAAAATACCCCAATTCAGCATGTGGTCACTGAATCCTTCTCTCAACGCAAACAAAATGCCTTTTCCTTTCTATATTTTTACATTTCCAGTAACTTCAACTTTTCCATTTGTGTTATTTTGAAGAAACTTGGGCACAGAAGCAAGGCCCAGGGTAAGTGTAAATTGATATTCCTTTAGCTGTGAGGTTAGTGCAAGTGAAATCACAACCAGGAGTGACACTTTAGGAAAACATGATAATGACCTGCTTCCAGGTGTGGGAATGGAGTAAGTGAGGGGTATTCAATGAGCATGTGAGAAATTCCTGCTCCCTGTGGGGTTTGGAAATGGATGGTAAAACTCCTTTCACGATATAATGCTAAAATGTTTAGAAAAAAATTATGAACAATTCAAACAATACTGGAGACATTAATTAGTTCTATACGAACCAATTATAACTGACTCCACCACCCCACCACCCCCACGCCACTAGCCAGGCCATCTGCACTGTTTGCAATTGGATAGACACAAACTGACCATTTTTATATCACAGCTAATAAAGAAAACTTGAGGCAATTTAACCCTTGAATAATCTGAAAACAGTTGTTAGATTTTTCTTTCCAATACAATGTTAATTTTATATGCTTTTATACCCTCATTCCTCAGGGGAAAATCAATGGTGTCATTTTATGAGACAGGAGTAGACTGTGAATATAGATCCTCTGTATCATACCAGGAGTTTTTCTTTCCACACCCATATGGTTTTGATTGTTAAAAATTATTCTTCCTGGTGCTATCAGATCTTCCTCCTAGAGCTATCATAATAAGCAGTGCTATACATGTATTTATTTTCAGAAGTCAATTGATTTTTCCCAGATGAAAAAAAGAGACCTTGCTTCAAACTTACTCTGGTGTTTCCTTCAATTAGATCACCGTGAATAAGCCTATAATCATATTTTACATTTTACAGCATATGCCAATCTAGAGCTTTAATAAGAAAACTGTTTTTTGATAACCTAAGTTTTTTAAAACAAACTCACAGGTGTCATGATCACATTAATTAGCTGGGGAAGTCACCAAAATTTATTCATTTGTGGCCTGACGCAATTTCAAAAGATGCTCTCTTGAACAAGAGACAGTTCGTGGACATTGAAGAACTCTTAAATGTCGCCTAAGATTTGGTTACTACTGTGAGATTAAAAATACACTAAAATGCTAGGCAGATCTAGTGAAAAAGAAAGGAGAAAGGATCATTAACCTTTTCAATCATGAAAAAAAAGTGGGTGATGTTGGGGTTAAAAGGGTCACAAGCCCAGGTAAGTAAGAAAGAAAAGAGCTAGGATAGACAAGATATTGCGTAGGCAGAGTATTCTCAGATTTAGACTGTTACACCCAAGTGGACGAATCTATTTTGAATGATATGCTAAATGGTCATCGCTGAAAGAGGACAGTTAAGAAGAAATGGATGAGTTGACAAAATCTTGGATACTGAGAAGTGATTAAACCTACAAAAGCCAAATAAGATCTAAGACATTTTTTATATCAGATGTAAAGAATAAGACAGTTCATATTCTGTAGTCATTTTATAAAAGTAGCATCTACAATGGGATCTAACCAGAATTATAAAGTGTTCAGCCCAAAGCTTTCATTTAAACAAAGGAAAAAACGGTACTCGAGGCCTACAGTCACAAGTACAATTTCCCTGGATCCTAGAGGAGGCAGGACAGAAAATACTGAATAACAATCATTATTCTTACGTTACAGTTCTTATGCAACATTCAGAAGAAACAGTTGTTCAGGTATCATTCCTTACTAATGCACAACATCTCTGTGATATATTTCACAATATCAACCCTAGGCTCTCTTCTCAATGTAACCTCCACATCTTAATTAAGCTCTGTGAAAATACACACACACACACACACACACACACACACACGATGTACTCGAGCTTTCTCTGAGTCGTGTTAAAGAACACACTCCATCACTCATTTCCTTTGATGAGGGATGTTCTGACTCCGGAATAGTTAGGATTATAATTTGCACTCAATACCCACTTTCTTCTGGCTGAATCAGATTCATAGCAGCTATTTAAATTAGCTAAATATGAATACAAAAGGATGTCAGTACAAACACCATTTTATAGAAACCTTATAATCAGAAAATTGATCTTCATAAATCAAAGAAATCATTTTATGAAAAATCTGTGTTATAAAATTTATTTAAATAGACTATTTAGTGTATTTAAAATATTTCTTTAACAAAAATTCCATATTCCGTAAGATTAAGTACTATATTATTACCAATTGTTGGCCTTTGGAAATTTTATAGTTTCAACTAGATTAAATGAGCAGTATACAAGGCTGAAATATTTTAAAATTTTAAATATTTTAAAACAAAAATTACTATGCATAATTCTGAGAAACCCTGTTTTTAATCAAAATGTGCTATTTTGGTCCTTTTTGCCCAAAAAGGAATATATTTCTCATGAAAATGAAGCATGATAGTAAAATCTGTTTCACTTAGTAGAGCCATGAGTACTCTTTTTTCAAGTTAAGGCCTTTTTTAAGTGAGTTAAATTCGTGACAGAATATGTTACGGTTCACCAGGTCTCATCATTTGTTGAGTCATGTAATTAAATGATCACATGAAATAAAAACATGGCAGTACCTATCAATCAAAAGAGTCCAGTGCTTTCAGAGGTCAAGAATCAAATGCCAAGAAGCACCCACCCTAAAAGGGCCCCAACTGCAACTGATGTCACAATGATTTCAATAAATAAAAAGGTGATTCACTGACAAGACAATTTCTGGGACTTTAGCTGGCCAAGCATTCTTGAGTTCTTTAAAATTCAAATTTCAGTGACCTATTGTCAGTCATATGCTGCATTTCTGAGAGGAAAAAAAAAATTACCAATATACAAAGCAGTCAATGTCATCCAGATAAAACTATTAACAATACACTTGTCATTTTGCCAATAGCATTTTCTTAAATGACAAAACATAATCAAAGTAATTTGTGATTGAAGTCAGCCACGGGATCATGTGTCAGAAAGATTTTTCAAACATGAAATACACACAGCTGCCTACAGATGCAATGGACCTTACACTGTTGACTTCTGAATTCAGCTCTGTTTGTTATATAGTCATTATCCTTCCTCAGGAAGAAGAATTAAAAAAAAATTTTTTGCCTTCTAACTATTGCAGCTGCTTCTACCAAGCAACAAAAGTTGTTAGAGAAATCATATATACACATACATGTAAAATTAGGGAAACAAGCTGCTTTATTGCCCTGATTTAAAATAAGCTCAATCAGTAGAAAAGAAAAATGCTATAATATTCAGCTTGATGAGCAGCTGAAGGCAAAAATATACTCAGACACAGTTTTAGAATTCAGGATATATCTTACTCAGTGATGTTTGAATGAGATGAAGGACATTTCTCCTCTTGATTTTTTTAAACCACAAGTAAACAAGTAAACAAGTGGGATTTATGCAGAAAATGTAACCCAAAATAGACAGACATATAAAAATTTCTTAAATACAATCCCTAGGCTATAAAGGCATATAAAGAACAAGTTTTACTCCCATTTAATTCTAATCTGTGAAATTATATCATGTAAAAATCCTAATGATGAGAATTGATTAAAAGAATAATTTTCATAAGTCAGCAATAAAATGTAAGTTATGCAGAACTGATGGTTAATAATCACCCTTTAGTAGGAAAACAAATACATCAACTGTATTGCAAAATAAAAATTAAAATACGGATTAATAAAATTATGATGATTAAATCAATATGAATTTTAATCAACTTCTCAAAGGCCTAGGAAAAATATATTGAAAGTATTTGAAAAATATGAAAACAGTCTTACTCTTGACGGTCGCTGTCCGGGTACAGTTGTAAAGAATAGCCAACTCCCCAAACACTTTTCCTGGACCCATGGTGCACAACTTCACACCTTCTTTTGTAACTTCAACCTTCCCATCTAAAAAGAAGAGGAGAAAAACATGTTATCTCAATTCTTTCTCATGCTTCCTTTCATGTGTTGCATTTTCAATATGAGATGAGGAGTGCTGGGCTCATTTGTAAAAATGCTAAGCAGTTACCAATTAAAACAAAGCTGTCACGAAGATGCAAAGCAAGAAATGAAATAAAACACATGTGAAGAAAACCATATCTTTTCTTAAATTCGTCCCTAATAAGACTTGAGACGAGACTCAAAGAAACAACAGGAAAAGAGAGAGACAAAATGTAAACATATGAAATTATTCCAAATATGATATTAATAAACCATGGGAATTCTAATTTTAACATCATTTTGAATCTGAAAGAAAACTTGAATAAGTGGTTACTTTTTCTCCAGCATACTTCATACTTGGAAATTCTCATTTGAGCAAGGCAGCTGTGATGAAGAAAGAAATTACTTTGACCCTTAGGCATTATTTAATTGTAGGTCACGGTATCTTTTTATTTTTAAACATCTTATCTGACCTGCACAAGACTGGTTTATATGCTTCCCAGCCCTGCAATGTTGAGTGTAAGAAAAAACAAACTACAAAGAATGAAGCAAAAGAGAGAGAGATATCAGGACTGCTATGTTCTACAAAGGAGTTGGAAAACGAAATGCTAAATAAAAAAAGCTAAGGAAACACTATGGACTAGATATACATTGTTGCCTGCAAGTAAGCAAAATGCTATTCATTGGTGAAATGGAAAAAATACATATTTTAAAAAGTCATGTCTATGCAGACTAAAAATTCCATCACTCAACACAATCAAGGTAGAAATAAAAAGGCAACACAATCCATTCTTGACTTAACTCCTGGCCTTCTATTTTTCTCCAAGTTACTTATCCACAGTCTACAGAAGAAAACCCTAAGAATTAACTTGTGATTAAAAGGAATTAATACTACTTTGGTGTTTTCCAAACTTCAGACCTTCATGCATCAACTTCATAATGGCTCCTTTGTGTACATCCTATAATACTTAACATTTTAGAGGGTTGACATTAAATTCATTTCCTCCCTTTTTAAATCAACTTAGTTTTATCTAAGCGATAATATTTGTAAAATCTTAGGTTTTACAAGCTAATTAACTTTTTCAAAGACTAATTAAAATAACATCTTTAATATTAAAAAAATATAAATTTAATCCATATACTAGTGATGTAAGATCTGTCTTTCACAGGACATTGTTCTACCCTCAAAGGCATTTCATCTAAATAGTATCAATGAAGAGAGAATTCTGCAGTAATTAGAATAAAAAGTTCACACAAATCTACTTGCTACTTTAGAACTGTGTAAAGTACGTCCCCTCTATGTAAAGAAGCTATTCTGGAATGAACAAATTCAACAATTCAAAAGGTTTAGAAATACTTGCTTATAATACTGCGGGGCTGGGTGTGGTGACTCGTGCCTGCAATCCTAACATTTTGGGAGGCCAAGGTGGGAGGAACTCTTCAGGCCAGGAGTTTGAGACTGACCTGGGCAACATAGCGAGACCCTACCTTGTCTGTGCAAAAAAATTTTTTAAAAATTAGCCTGGTGCGATGACACATGCCTGTAGTCCTAACTACACGGGAGGCGGAGCCCAGAGGATTGCTTGAGCCCAGAGGTATGAGAATGCAGTGAGCTACAATTGTATCACTGCACTCTAGCTCAGGTGTCAGAGTGAGATCTTGTCTCAAAGAAAAAAGAAATGCAAAGAAAAGAATCCTGCTGGACTACTAGGAGTTTGGGAGTTATGACTTCTCAAATAATAACTAACCTAAATAAAAGACAAGGAAGAACATCAGGACTGTTGTTTTAGCTCAGTGGTTCCTTAAAGGAAATCTGACCTATCATATCAGAATTAGTTTATAAAATTCAAGTATCCCCCTGTAGGAAATTGTAAATGTCCCTCTACCACCATGAACACCATGCTCAGTCCCATTGCCACTTCCTTCCCTGAAAAACCACGCTCATAAACACGGATCTGTTTTAAGTTGTGGACAATTAGTCTTGTAGCTGATTATGTTTCCTATTCTCATATGACCTCCAGAAGGCTCACAGGCAGAACTGTATAAGACTCTGAAGTCTAAAATTTATGCACAAACTCACTTCTGGTTCCAACTTATTTTCCTGATCTTATTTTATATTTGCCTAAATTCCTCATGTTTAACTTTTTTTAATAAGGTGGGTATAAATTATATATATAATATATAAATTATGCAGATATATCTGAATAATCAGTGCTGGTCACAGAAGGTTGTATTCCATATTAATTAGAATAACTAAAATGTAAAAAATACTTAAACAGATGGTAGTTGAGAAATAACAGTTTTGATTTAAAACGTCTTTTCCGGGTTAAGTTAAACACTGGAGATTCAATATATTCACAACAGTCAAGAAAGTAAGGGATCTGATACCATATGATAGATGACAATGTTCCAGAAAGCACTGTATTTTTTTAATGAACAGAAAGACCTAAATGGTAAACAGAAACAAAGTGTCTGTAATTTGTTAGCCTGAGTCATAATTTGACTGTTTATCCTCCCTCATACCTGTCGTGTGAATGGAAAATGAGTAATTCAGGGATGCAGGACAGACTGAATGCTAACAAGAAAGATACATACTTGGCACTAATGAGAGTTCTTGCAGAGATATTTAGAAGTATCTCAATTTTCCAAGAGTCCAGTAAAGTGAATTATTGATGTGAAATTGCTTAAGCTCATTCACCAGGCCACATACCAACCCTAGAGCAAAATTAGTAATGAGTACACATTTACAAATGATTTCCAAGTACAGACTGTGTGGTTCACTTAAGAAAGCTCAGAATAAGACAGTCAAAACACATACATCCAGTGGCCCCTAATCCCATCTAATCAACTTCCTATAAAGTATTAGAGCAACCATGAAGCCACTTCCCTCGTCTTATACTCCTTTAGGGGATTGTTTTTACTACTTTTTCACCCTGTGGCTACCTCTGAGATTTGTTTTAAACTAACTCAACTTGCATAGAAAGTAGGTGGACTTATTTGTGGTTATTTTCGTGGTGGGTGGGGTAGATGTGGGATAAAACAAATAAGGGAGAAGTCAGGTAGGCTGAATATAGAGTATGCTTTTGCCAGAGGCTTATATCAAATTTAGAAAGAGCTCAGCTGGGATGTTTTTATATAATTATTATTTGCTATTAACTTTAGAAATGCATTTTGATGAATTTACCATAGGTCATCCTTGATTAATGTGATTTCTATTTCTTTAAAGAAACAGAAGAGATTCACTAGCATTTATTCATGACTATTTTAATACTTTAATTCTCAAATATGTTCGATTTTAAACCAAAGATTTTTGTTTCTGGGGAGTGGTGAAAAGTCATTTTCAGAACATCTTGGTAAAGTTCTAGGCTTTTTCTATTATTTTCCCTAAGTCCAACAGTTACTAGAGGCTATTAAAACTGTTACTGGGGAACTAATGATAATGCAAAATGTGGTTAATCTGTATATCCTGCTTCTGCCCCTTCTATTTTTTATTTTCTAAATGTAATACTGTATTGGTATTATTTTCACCATGCCCTCTTGCTATCACCTCCGTAGGGAAAAATATAATATAAAGAAACATTTAAATCATTTTAATTTGGATTTTGTTAAAGTGCTGAAGTTGTTTGCATGAGAAAAGACGTTGAAGCAGTTGGCTAAGATAAGGTTTAAAGGGATATTTTTAGTTTCCTTTAGCTCTTTTATCACTCCTGCCATTGCCATGAATAATTGAAAGAAGTATCACAGTAACTGCAATGTATTTTTCATTCTCCTTCAGTTACCATATGCCCATTTATGATCTGGAATGGGCTGAGTCATAAGTCTTAAGTCTCGTCATTTCGAGCAGCAATCAATCTCTCTTCTGGTTTTTGGCACCACTGTACATGTTCTTCCCTTGGGAGATGCCAAGTGTTATGGGATCCATTATAAAGCAAATATAGTTTTGTCTATCTTTTGTAAGAATCAGTAGACCCTATAAACAAAGGAAGAAACTGAGTTTGTGAGGCGATCCAGAGTATCCTGGCTTGTTTGTTCTTATGAGTTTTGCACTAACCTGTGGTTTTGTGCCATAAGGACATTGTTAATAAACAGAATCAGCTTAGAGATTTATTACCAGCAGGCAGAAACAGAATGGCTGCCAATAACCTAATCATCATCACTGTGCTTGGTTCCAACAATCTTGGTTAGAACATTCAGGACAACTTGATTGGCCATTAAAGTGAGTAAGGTGTTACATTAAAGGTCCTGTCTACACAACACCTCTCACTTCTTTTCTCTTCTGATCTGACTATATTTTCATGATTTTGTAGGTTTGAGACCATAGCTTTTATATTATATATTCTCTTATAAGGGTTTCTGTAATTGCTAAATCCAATATGACCATTCAACATTCTGGTGGTTGAGCTGTGTTGTCAGCAGTGTAAATATATTTTCCTCTGGGAGATGAGGTTCATCTATGGATCTGCTTTCTTAATGGATTAGGCATACTATCATATCAGACTTGCCTTGTAGGGTCATTTTAGATTGGGGATATTGATATCGGCAGAAGAAAGTAGAAATTGACAAAGTGTTATGGGGTTAACTACGGGGAAAAGGCATCCAATTCCCAGGCACAGACTATTAACTTAGATATCTCCCAAGAACATATATTTATTGTTAGTCATTTATACATGCTTTTCTTGAGCCAGTATAAGAAGGAAAAGGATGGTCCCACCACAAGATGCAATTTTGTTCTTGAACTAAAGAACGGCAGCATGTTAGTGTCTTATCAGTTGTCAGTTTAAGATATATGGTCTCTCTGGATCTGAACTCATGCCCCTTAGATGATGTGTTAAACCTTTGAAGGATTAATCTTGATGTTTGAAAATCATTCTTTTGTCACTGAATAAAAGCCTCTGAGATGTTGCCCTATTTTAGTATTATGTATTCCTTTCAAAGTTTGCTGTACCCATTTCTAGTTGGCTATGTATCTTGCTTATTAGTTTCTCATTAGACATATAAATTTAGCAGGGTTTTTTTCCTAAACTATTTGTGTATTCATAGTTTCTGTAACTATCAAGTTCTTATAATATTTTAGTTAGGACAAAGCTTCTCATTCAAAGAGGTTACTTTTCTTTGATATCATCATAGCAATCATTCTTACAGAGCACTCAAAAGTACTAGTTATCCAAATAGCATGAAACAATCTGAGATGTAAAAGTTGAAGTTGAAGAGCTCCAGGAGTAAAGACCATGGGCTTCTCCTTCAATTATGCAAATCTGATTTCCCTCTGCTGATGACTGTTACAAATAGACTTGTCATAATTTTTTTTATTACATTAAATTACAACAGATTGCAATATGTAGAGTTTATAAAATAAAATCATTACAGTATCCTTGGTAATGGATCAAAAATATAAATAAGCTATCTAGAACTAAAAATCTATGAAAAAAAGTTAACATGAACATCAGGATATCTCAACTTTATTTTTTGTTTGTTTGTTTTATTTCTAATTCTGAAGTCATAGGGTATACACACATATTCACAAAGAAAACCTATATGAGGAAATAGACTGTCATTTAAACAATTTAAATATTTAGATATAGAGAATCACCTGAACCACCAGAAAGAAAGTCTGGAATGAGCGTCTTACATTGTAGCACTTCTGTCCCTGGAGATATTTAAGGAAAAGAGAATATACTAAACCTATCGTAGATGGGTCGACCATTTATCTGACAATGAACAGCATCCTGGAAGGATTTCACAATTTTTTCCCCCAGCATCATGGTCCTATAATCTTTCTATACATTGTTTTTTGAAATCTTAGCACTTTACAATATATGAAAACATTAGATGAGTGTTTGTGGACTGACTTCAATTTCCAGTAATGAGGAAAGCTAAAGACAGGCCAGAGAAGCAATGTGTATACATAAGAAAGGAAAGAGAAATAGACTAATCATTCCCTGAATAAATGAGAGTTGATCAGATAATTTAGTTGTCTTAATTAAGTCAAGTTTATTAAGCTTAATTCCAGCAATGTATTATATAATGCATTCTTACTCTATTATTTCTATAATATATTAGCACCTTCAATTAGCCTAAACAATGAAGAGCTATTTCTGTTGTTCCTTGCAGGCAGGCAAATGGCAAGAGTACTACTATCACTACCAGATTTGTGGGCAGTCATCATGTGGTTTTTGTTTTTGTTATGTTTTAATATTAAGCTTGCGAGAGTTTATGATGTAATGCAATGGGTCTCAACCCACAACAATGTTGCCACTAGAGAACATTTGGCAATATCTGGAAACATTTTTGGTTACAAGAACTTAGGGATCTACTGACATTTAATGGGTAGAGGCCAGGGCGGCTGATGAACATCTTACAAAGCACAAGATAAGGCTCCCACAACAAAGATTTACTCAGCCCAAAATGTCAGGAGTGCCAGAGGCGAGAAACCCCGATGTAAAGTAAATTCATGCATGTACAAAATATTCTGTGTTTAAAGGGAAAATTTTGACTTCCACTATTTGTCATTTTAACTTCCACCAGATGAAAAGTACAAGCTAAGTAAAAGGATAGCACCAGGTTGCAATATTTAAGTAAGCCATGTCACCAGTGGATTGAATAAAGCCACGAAACCACTTTACTGCATAATTTTCCCCAGCAGATGTCACCTGGAACAGAAGTAATTACAGAATTTCTAAGCAAGACTTATGGAAATATCCTACTGATGTTAGAGTGGCATCCTTTCTGCAAACATACTTGACAATTTCAGATCCTGGCTCCACCGTGGACTGGCTGTGGGATCTTGATAAGTTATTTAACTCTATGCCTTGATTACCTCACTACGGATTAGGGATAACAGTATCTTATTTCACAGGGTTATAATAATTGAATTAGATAATACTTGTAGCAAGACAAAGAATATATAAGTTAAGAGTTTCCTCTTTTTTTTTAAAAAAGAAAATAAAATACTTGGAGAGACAGTTTTAAGGAGGGAAAGGCAGGCCTCTACGTCATGGCTCATAAAATTTAGGAGGAGAAAGAGCAGAGTGATAAATGAGCAGAAGCATGAAGAGAAAGGATGAGTAAGAAACTAGAGGTTACAGAGAAAGAGGCCAGTAGGAAAGCGTAACATTGAAGAGGCTGGAGGACTTCTAGTAAAAAGGATGTCTAATACACAATATTTAGTTATTTGTTGCCAGAATGAATGCCCTACCCCTCTCTCCAAATTGTCAGTAAAGTCTGCTTTGCTCTAATTTTCTTGTGTGATGGGTTTGAGGGAAGATGAAAGCCGGAGGCAAGATCTATTGCTTGGATATGCCAATGAGCAGAAAGGCCAGGATGTGAAGAATGAGTGACAGGGAGTTGGGGAACAGGAGATTTGGAGTAATTATGCAAATTATAAAAGTATGAGACACTAACGACCGAGGAATTTGCAGATATCTTAGGGGAAGCCATTGGCCTTTTCACAGGCTGTCCAATGGATGCTAAATCCAATTTCACATAAATTTCAAGGCTATTAGATTAGGAAATATAGTCTCATCCCTCAGTATGGTATATATAGGGATTGGTTCCCGGATTCCCACACATACCAAAATCCTCAAATACTCAAGTCCCTCAGTCTGCCCTCAGTATATGTGGGTTTCACACCCTGAAAATGTTAAATTGTCCATCCACATTTGGTTAAAAAATATCCATGTGTAAGTGGCCCTGTGCAGTTGAAACCTGTGTTGTTCAAGGGTCAACTGAGAGATGTCAACAGGGAGATGCTGCTTCAATTGGAGATTATATCACCTTTATCCAAGTCCATTAGACACCTTTGTTTAGCTTCATAATGGCTCTTATGAGGCAGAAAGAGGAAAGAAAATGTTTTTAAACCAGTTCTAAGTTGATATTCTGGTCTATATTGCTCTTAAATACATTGGAGCTTTTGGCACTTAATTTCTCCATCAGTGCAACGGGAATAATAACTACATGCTTCACAGAACTAATATATGAAATTTATGTGAAAGAGCTTTGCTTGTGATGAAGCTTTCTGTTAGTATTAGTGTACACTAATTGAGGGGATAATCATTTAATTCCTATAGTATATGGTTGTAGAAAGTAGGGGTTTAGTAAATAATCCTTGGTAAATATATTGGAATGTTAATCAAAATAGTTAACATCCTTGTGATCATACTTGTGTGAAAAACTTAGAATTGCATTTTAATTTCATTACCTATATGGTTCAGAAGAAGAAAAACAGCAATAATTAAAAGTGTTAACCATCCACTGCAGTTATTGAAAGCACGTCTGTGCTGTAACTTACTTCACCCAGTGGCACGATACATTTCCTGCCATGAGAATTTTTGACAGCTTAAAATATCTGCACTTGATGTGATATATGTGTTTTTTCCCTTTATGTGAGGTTAGGATTCTCCACAGTGTACAACAAGCACTTATCTACTCATATATTTTTTTTAAGTAGAGAAGAAACAAAAACAAAGACACATAACCACATACCCTGCAAAATAAACATCTATTTAAAAAGAGGAAAAGAATGCTTTTGAACTTATTTTTTCAAACATCTTTATACAAATGGCCTGGGGCAGGGTGGGGTGAGAGTACTTGGCTTAAAAGTTTTTACCCACACAGAAAGTGATGACCTTTGTCATCCAGCACCAGACAGAGTAAGGAGGAAGCAGGGAAATATTTTAACAAGAGACACTGAGAGTAGAAGAAAACTGCAGAACACTCCTCTACTTGGCAGTCAAGGAATATGGTATAATAGAATAAAGTAATGCATAAAGAGAGCTTTATCAAGTTATGAATGGATAAACAAAAGGTAGAGTATCATTCTGCCATAATAATGAAGTATTGATACATACTTCAATGTAAATGAATCTTGAAAACGTGCTAAGTGAAAGAAGCCTGTCACAAGAACCACATATTGTATAATTCCATTTATATGAAATATCCCAAATAGCCAAATCTATAGTTTAGAGGCAGAACGCAGACTAGAATTGCCAAGGGTTAGGAGGGATGAAAAGATTGGGGTGCGATATCTCAGGGGTTATGGGATTTCCTTTTGGGGTAATGAAAATATTCTAAATTTGACTGTGGTGACAGACGCACAATTTTATGTATGTATTAAAAGATACTGAATAGAAAACCTTAAATGGGTAAATTGTATAGCATGTGAATTATATCTCAATAAAGTTGTTAGAAATAAGGATTAACATAGTCCCATAATAATTGCTCAATTGTAAGATTAGTCACTAATGGCACTAATAGTATTATAATATCTTTTATGACAATGTTAAGAATCAAAGATACTTTGGCTTCTCATTCTTCCACCAGTAATCTCACTTCCACTCTCTTTAGGACAATTACGCCACATTTTTCACCATCTTTAATAACCCAATTTTCCTTCCAAAATTACCACCTATCTCTTCCCAACTCCACTTTATGACAAAGAACATCAAATTGTCTTTAACTAAGTCATGCAATCCCTGATACTAATACCTCTTACTGTGAACACATTTAATCCACACAATTATATCCACTAAAACTCTACCTTAAGCCCTTGTTGACAACTGACAAAACTTTCCAGGATTCTCTGCTGTCAAACTATAGTGCAAAGAGAGTGGAACAATTCTTTGAACATTATTCTGATGAAATATCCCCCTGCTAAGAAATTCACTCTGGTTTCTCGGGAGTCAAATTCAAATCGCTAGCAATGCGTGTCCAGTCTTTCACAGTCCTTCTCTACATTACCCGAGTCTGACTCTATCATTCTCTTATTCAAACTCCACGGTCTAGCTCAGAGTCCTTAACCTAATAGAACTCAAGGATCTATGAACTTGGATAAGAGAAAAATAAATCTTTATTTTTACTAACCTTTAATTGAAAAGTAGCATTTCCATAGTAACACACTATATTAGTTTAATAGTACTTGTGGCATTGTCACCAATAGAAGATGCATTGTCTTACTATATGACAATTGTTGAAAATACCTTTGAGTACTGTTTATGCTCATAACTCCTTCAAACTGATGTTAGTTTTTTTTTTTTTTTTTAGACAAAAGTCTCACTCTGTCACCCAGGTTACAGTGCTTTGGCATCAGCCTAGCTCACAGCAACCTCAAATTCCTGGGCTCAAGCCATCCTCCTGCCTCAGTCTCTCAAGTAGCTGGGACTACAGGTGTCACCCACCATGGCTGGCTAATCTTTTCTATTTTTAGTAGGGGCCAGGATCTTGCTCATATTCAGGGTTCAGGCTGGTCCCGAACTCCTGAGCTCAAGAGATTCTCCTGCATCAGCCTCCCAGAGCGCTAGGATTACAGGCATGAGACATCTCACCTGGCCTCTGATGTTAGTTATTAGATACACTGTTAGGTCTTATTATTTAATATGTTAAATAAAAAATCACATCTATTAGTGAATCACAATTTTTTAAATTATTTTAGTTATTTGTTTTCAATATAACTAGTTCTCTTAGTAACTCAAAACAGTATATGTATTTTATGCATTTAAAAGCATTCTGAAATGCCGTCCATAGGCATCAGACATCCAAAGGAATCTTGTCACAAAAGACCTTAAGAACCCCTAGATAGCTGAATATAAACTTCTGACATTCTACAGGAAAGGTTTAACTTCTCTTCATCATTGATTTTGCCATTCTTTTAGACTTCCATGATGTTTTTACCACAATAAAAACCCAGCATAAAAAAAGATAAGATGTTCCTTCTCTGTACTTATCCAAGTGCCTGCCTTCCTCATACACATCACTGCCAACTCAGCTTCTTCATAAAGCCATCCTTAGGCTCGTCTAGGAATCTTATCCCTTCTAAAACCCTGATAAAACTCTACCACTAAGTGTAAAGATTTGTGTAGCTGCAACTACTTAACTACTCATATTGTATTCAGATTTTCCAGATACATTCTCTTGTGTTTGTTCTCTCCTGCTGAACTAAAATTTATTTAGAGTAATACTTCCTTTATTTTCCTTCCTCATAGAAGCTTATTGTGTTATTAATAAATATGATTGATGGCCCAGAATTTGTCTGAGGAAAAAGACAAAGTAAATATTTAAATAACCAAGTTATCCTAGTTGGTTGGAGTACTTGTTAGAAGTCCAGCATCATGGAGTCTGTCTCATTGCTTGCCAACTAACTTCAATTGGCTGCCTGGCCATATGGCTTGCCTCTTACCTTACAGTGATTTATTAATATGTCTTTGGACATAGGAGGGACAGGGCAAGTGTTTGGCTCTACAGGCACAAATCCAATAACACACACACAAAAGAGAACATAAACTATACGCACTGCTTAGAAAAATGAGAACAAACTAGATATATTGTTTAATGGAAACTATAAAAATATAAACTTTATCTTGGATGTTAAAAAAACTTTTGTCTCTTAACACATTTATGTTAATCACCCTTCTATAACACTGAGGAACTTTTTATAAAGAAACCTAGTAAATTTAAAACATTTAAAAGAATGTGAATTTCTACCTAGTCTTAAGTAGCAATGAATTAAAGAAACTAATTCCTATAGAAAAATATTATTCCTAACGACTCAACAGCACCCATGAATAATTTGTCCCTATTTAAAAATGTCCTAAATCATTTATCTTTTGAATTCAAGCTCCTCTATAGAAATGATATTAAAATTCGTATTTCTTTTTACAGTTTTTCCAGATTTTAATTCATTCACTGATTCACATCAAGAACAGATGAAGAGTTTTTATCTAAAGTTCTGGTTTCTTTTTTCTTTTATAAACTCTTTCCCCCTATAGGCAGTAAAAAAAAAAAAAAAAATCACATTTTAAGTTACAAAGATGATTAAATAGAAGCTAAACTAAACCTGTGCTTCCAGCCATTAGATGGTTTCTACCTAAAAATTGGTATAAAAATACACCTAAATAATATTATAAGAAAACTCTGGTATCAAAATGTAAACACAATATAGAAAGCTGTTAGTGCAGTATGGTTTTAAATTATTATTGAACCCTAAGAAAACACACTGCGCTGTATACCACTGCAACTTCACAGGAAAAAATAATGTTCAAGTTCACTAGCCCTGGGCTTTTATTTTTAATGTTCTGCTGACAGACTTTGAAGTCTTTGGTCCCTATAGGGAAAGTATAAAGGGCCAGTTGACATCTCCAGGATTATAAAGAATAAAATTAAAGCTCCAGAGTGAGACCAAGACAAAAGAGCTTACGTAAGCCCTTCACATTTCCTACATATTTTATTCATTACAAAGCACAGCAAAATCAGAAGACTTTTCCTGTGCTTACACCACCCTGTAGAAACACGTAAACACTAGAGGTACTGGACTATTCAGTCCCATTTTGAACAGTATGCAAGTTTGACCACAAACCAAAATCCAGTTGCTAAAATGAGCAAGTTTGGGGTTAGTGGAAAGCTAAAACAAGTCCAGGGAAATATTGTACCAAATAAAAAACAATGCATTATAGATATTTACATTAGATAAATAGCTTGAATTTTCAGGCTTACTGAATACGATAATTGTAACTGTCAGTGTTGCACTGGTCGGTATATGGAAACACATTTTTCTACTCGGCTACTTATATTTACTTGAAAGTGAACTTGTAGTGATGAGGAGTTTCTGAAAAATATATTATATTTCTTTTGATGTTATAATATTACTGTTTTCTTTTTTAAATGTCATGTTGGTGTTTACTTTGGGGCATGCAGCATGTTTTAACAAATCACTTTTACATGTGGTACCTTTTATAAGATCAGTTGAATTTCAAAGGAAAATAATACTTAACGTGGGTATCATGGCAGTATTAAAATGAATTAAAAGCAGAGACAGATGAAAAATCTCTAGAAATGATCCACACTTGTAGTGAAACACACACATTTAGAGGCACAGACCACAAAAAAATAACCCCAAAATCCCTATCTGATGGGGAAGCATGAACGTCAACTTGATGAGAGATTCCATGCTTTCAATGGGCAAAAAACATATTTTTGTGTCCAGTACAAATATATGATGCCCTCAAAGACATTAGATTCTGGGTTGAACAATGATTACCTACATATATTAATGAGTAGCCATTTAGAATCTTGAAGTTTTATGGTTATACGCTAGAAGATAATGAAATGGTGACCGGAATATTCTAAGTAGACATATTATAGCTCTTTGCAGTGTCACCCAAGCATGTTGCAGCCAAGTCTTCCAAAGTAATCATAGCAAGAAGCTGAGTTGGTTATGACTTCCTGCCAAAGAGAATCAACAAAAATCCAAGCCCTGTGCATTATATCTAGTTATGGAAGTGGTGGTATGTGGTAGATGGAATATGAATGTTGTATTATAGAAGTTGTATTAAAGAAGATGTAGGTGAAGAGAAAGAGTTGGAGAGAAGATTCAGAAAAAAATGGAAATGGTGGGGGAATGCCCTGTGGAGTAATAGAAGAGAGTTAAAGTTAAGGAAATAGTATGTAATGTGGCAAATGGAAAGGTGGCAAGTTAAGAACAGTTGGGAATTTCTGACTACCTGGGTTTTTGTGTTGGCCATTAAGAGAACTCTTTCTTTCTTATACACTTCCTGAAAACTGGTTAGAGCTAAACCCACAGTGATGCTATATCTTGCTGATAGTTCTTCATGGGACTCCTTATATGTATAGCTCAAAGGGCTTAGTTGTGTTGGTCCACTAAATATTCAGTTACAGGTGTGGAGTGGGGCTGGGAGTGACATATCAGATACTATCAGGTCCACAATTCCTTACCTGCTCTCTAAATCCCAAAGGTGTTTTCTTGTTTGGCTTCAAAAATTGACCTGGACTAATATGAGGCTATTTATAGTCTATCTATTTGACATAAATGACTATTTATAGATTTTGCTGCAGAAAGGCTAATGTGTTTGGTTACAGATGATGTTCCACACTCAATTGGTAGTGTTCTATTGGTATTATAGAACATGTAGTATGTGTACTATATTACTTTTCTAAAATCTGAAAACATCAATTCTGAAACATCTAGTCCCAAGGGTTCTAAAAAAGGGCTTGCAAATATGTACTTTACTACACTCTGGACAAGGCTTCTCCCTTTATTGTGGTCCTTGTGTGACCTATGGAAAAAGTTTGCCTTTCAAATGAGAAATGGCTTCAGAGAGCAAGAAGTTTAGGAATGTACATATATAGAAAGGTATTTCTTACTCTCTTGGATTCAACCATAAGATTGTCAAGGGGGACCTAGAAAAATGCCTATGGTAAGGACTTCATCCTTCCCCAAGTGTAAGGTTAAAATGGAGAAAGTATGGTAGGGAAAAACTATATTAAAAAAGCAAAACCGGAACTAAGAGATGAAGACCAAATCTAATGGGTGAGGACAGTTGTTTTCTTTTGATTTACAATTCAAGGTGGCAAGTTTCCTTTACATAATTGGTTTATGTGGAAGATGTAAAGTTCATATTCTTAAATCCTAAAACAACTTGCAGAAAACTTAAAATGTTTTGTAAAGACCAATGCATTTTAGAAATAGAAAAAAAAATATAAACTTACTCCAAAAAAGACCTAGGATGGATTATAATAAAAACTCATATATAGAGAGACAGCTAAGAACTAAGAATTAAAGGATGAAGAAGAAATAGATCAAAGATTCCTAGAAAAGGAATGCCAGAATAATGAAGCATAAACTCTGAGCTTCCCAGCAACCAGGGAAATTAGGCAAGCATGTTACTTCTCTGTTCTCATATCTAGGAATACAAGGAACACTTCTGGCAAAAGAAAAATTAAAAATCTGACTTTGTGTATTAAAAGAATTCTAACATGAGCTTCATTGTACTGACATCTTCAATAGCAGATTTACCCAACATAGAATCATTCATCATATGAATATTCTGTTATGAATTACTAAATAGCCACCTTTACTGAACTACTTAAATAAGAAAAAGTTGCAGAATACTACTAAATTGAAAGAAGAACCAGGACATTTGAATCGATGCACATTCACCACTGGACTCTACTTCTTAAGAGCAGGGGCAATCTTTTCAAATGCATATTCCCAGTTTCAAGCACCCAGCACAAAAATGACAGATAAACATTTGTTGATGGAATGTTTGAACAGAGTTTATAGGTTAATGTGAAGATATTTCTTCATAGAGATGAGCCACTTTTTTTTTAATGAGTGTCTTAGTGTTGAAAAAGAGCTGCAAGGCTATTTTTAACTTACTTATTCAGTTAGCGGGCAGGTGGTTGTAGACAGTGGAGAATTATGTGTCCAGTCACACAAGACATTTTAAGACCTATGAGTCTCCCCCAAACGTAATGTTATGAAATGTCCTTTTGCTAAAAATACTGGAATCAAGTAATTATCTACTTTTGAATTTTAATGAATAGGCCATCTGCTCATTCAAATTGAAAAAATGAAATTTTTCTACAAATTAACTACTTGATGAGATGTCCCTTGTGACTAAATATGCTTCACTACTTTTTTTGTTGTTGTTGTTATATTTAACCTAAAGGTGACACATAGAATATTGTACCAAGTTTTGTAAACTAGAGTATGGAAAAAACGTTTTCTTTGATCATGTAACAATTGCAGTTATCTATTCTTTGACAGGCTATATTTGTAATTTTATCAAAGGTTAATTTTTATTAACATAATTTCCACAAATACTCTATTAAAATGAATCACTAGGAAGAAAAAGGTGTCCATTTTCTTCTGTGATGATTATAACAAAGCTTTAAATTCTAAACACACTCTGTTTTACAGATTATCACTGTAATCATAACAATCGTTTTCAAACTCCTTATTCTCCATTCTGAGAACACTTTGTTTCGTTTGTGTTGTACTCTCCTATATGATAGCCGATTGCAACATGGGGCTATTTAAATGTAAATTAATTGAAATATAAATAAAATGTAAAATTCATCCACTTTGCTGCAGTAGGCACATATCAAGTGACCAAATGTTACACATGGCTAGTGGTGGTGGTGCGAGAACATTTCCATCCTTCATAAAGTTCTACTGGACCACTCTGTACCATCCTTCTCCAACCCTTATCCCCGTGAGGAACCATTCTTTACAATACAGACTTTTTCAAACCAGTCCTAAGATTCCTCCCACTCAGTTCTTCCAATTATTACACCTTTCTACCGTTAGTTGACTTATCTAACATCCCCCTTAGTTTTAAAAGTTCTTTGGTGGAGGGGTGGGAACAAACTTTGTGTATTGTTTTGTGAAACAAAAACAAAATCGGTCGTACTTTATATATAATGCATTATAGCGACATGACTTTGGCAGAAAATACGTTTCATGCATACCAGCAGCTGAAGCTTTCAGCCTAATTAAAAATGAAAATACTATTACAATCTGAAATCATATCTAAGTTATGAAATTAGTTTGCCTGACATTACAGCTACAGAAAGTATTCAAGATGCTGCCTTTCAGAAGTGAATTTGCTTTGTCTGCTCTTATTATCCAAAGATAAATACAAGTTCTCTACATATTGAACTAGGACTGAACCATCTCATCCGAATTTAGTTGGTAGCAGCTTTAAACATGTACGCCTCTGTCACGTGGGATTTCACCCAGAAGATGGAGCTGGTTAGGGAGGTAACACATAATTCAGTTTTTCCTTCAAGTTCTGACTTTTGCCTTGGGCTGTGGCTGTCATTTCACTCCCCAATTCTCCACCTCCCAACGTACAAACATGCCACGGCTGCCTGCCTAAGGCAAAATGGTGAGGTTCAACTCTTGGTTGGCTTTTCTTTCCAGAGTCCTCCATGCAAAAGCCCTCACTATTTGTCAGATCTCTCCCGTGTCAAGGTAATATCTCATATTAAATATTTCTAGTTACCACAATACACAACTGGTATAATAATTGAATTATCCACAGGTCCATTGCCATTTATTTGTCCCTGTACTCCTTTCTCTCACATTCTGATTGTGGTTGTTTTATGTAAGAAAGTATTTTTTTTCCTTCAAAGGCACTTTGTCTTCCTTAAGAAAAAGTATTTTTCTAACAGGTAATGAGTGCACTAAATCTATTTTTAGATCAAATTAGAATCACTTCTTTGCAAGAGGTGAATATATTTTTATTAATGTACCAAAGATATATTGCTTTATTGTTGATTTAGCAAGACTTGAATACGTACAACAGTTACCAAGTGTTCTTCTCTAGGAACACTACATACAGATTTTAAGTACTGATGCCTATTACTGGACCAAGGTTAAGTAAACCAGGATCTCTGGAGGGTGGAATACTGACTTCTGTCATTCTTACAGCTCCCCAGAAGACGTCTATTTACTGACAGACTTAGGCTTGAAGATCACTATAACTCATGCAATATCTGATAAAACAAAGTTACCGAATAAACAAAATAATAATGCCCACGTTTTTTGGGGGGGAGCTGGGGACTGAAGGGAGGACTTCTATTTCAAAGAGAAAAACAAGTTAACCTTCCCTGAAATTACCTTTACCAGAGGAGTCATGGGAGCTATAAAAGTTGATACGTTCCACCCAGAAAAAAAAAAGCAATAAGAAAGATTCATGATTACAGACAATAAAAATTTATATTAATGTAATTATTAAATGTCTTCAGATGAATAATGTTCTTTAAAAAAATTAAGACTTTCTGTAGGGGTTGGCAAACTTTTCCTGTAAAGGGCGAAATAGTACATATTTTAAATTTTGCAGGCCATGTGGTGTCTGTTGTAGCTACTCTACTCTGCCACTGTAGTGTGAAAGCAGCCATAGACAACATGCAAATGTGTGAGCATGGCTACGTTCTAATAAAACTTTATTTACAAAAACAGGCAGAAGGCCAAATTTGGTCTGCAGACTGTACTCTGTCAACCCCAGAGTTAAGAAATACAATGGAGCATTTCTTTAAAACTGTTAGGATAGGTTGTATTCTCTCAAGATTCGATAACCATCTCTCTCATCTCGCATGCTTTTTAACAATGTGCCCTTACCACCACTCCATCAAGAGGTGGTTTCTCTTTTTCAACCTCCTTAAATCTGGTCGGGCCCTATAACTGCTTTGACCAGTAAAATACAGTGGAAATGATGCTGGGCTGACAGCTTCTGCTTCTTGCCTAAGTATTCAGATAACTGCATCCCCAGCTGCTATATGACTACAACCACAGGAAAGATCGCATGCAAGAAGCACCTGAACCCAGGTAACGCAGAATCATGAGAAATAATAAATTATTTTTAAGCCACAAAGTGGTTTGGTACACTACAACATAAAAACTTTTTGTTGTTGTTTAGGTATTGATGCCACTTTTTCTGGTAATGTCAATACTTTTAGTTGGATAGAAGTTTATCAATAAACAGACAAAGGCCAATCCTTTTTCACTCCTCCCAATTAAAGGGATGCATTTCTTCTAAACGTCATAGATTAGCTTCATGTATTTTAAACCACATGTCTGGGCCACCTATAAGTACGGTGACTATATTAAGTAAACCCATTCAAAAAGTATCTTAAGATTAAGTTCTTCTTCACTCACGTTAATCATCACAGATTAATTCAGTCACATGTGTGTTGTGCAGGGACAGAAACATTTATGTTATAGCCAAATCTTCATGTATTACAAATGAAGAAGGGAGGTGGGGTAGAGTCACTAAAAAACGACTATACCAATGATTTTGAATCAGAATCAAAATAAACTAAACGATTAAATGAGATTAATTCTATTAATAAATAAAATTCATTTTTCTTTCAAGCAATTAGAACCAAAGTTTTGAGTAACTCAGCACTCAGTGATATATATATCACTTCAGAATTGCCAAAGATATAGCACTTAAATAAGAATTGTTCCAAAAACTGAAACTTCCAACACAAAGCTTGATTTTAGAGAGGATGTTCCAGTTTCGAATGGTTGATTAGCTCACACTCTCTATTCCAAGATAATCTCAATATTAAAAAGTGAACTTTAGTGAGTAAGTATGCAGGCTTTTTTTTTTTTTTCTGGTAAAAATAATGAAAAAGTAAAAC
Organism: Lepilemur ruficaudatus; assembly: GCA_963574885.1. Classification (NCBI taxonomy): domain Eukaryota; kingdom Metazoa; phylum Chordata; class Mammalia; order Primates; family Lepilemuridae; genus Lepilemur; species Lepilemur ruficaudatus. The sequence continues at coordinate 1,383 of CAUYRT010033564.1, read as the reverse complement.
TTCCTGAGTTCTAATTACAAATAACTCTGTATAACTTCAACTAGGAAGATTATTAAAGTTAGAAAACTAATTTCTAATTTGCTTCTACAAATTCATTAAAGAAACAGACGCTGAAATCTGAAAGAAATAGCCTAGAGGCAAGAATCAGGAATCTGAATACCTAAAGCTGAAAAGAAGAGACTATGGGAGATAAAATTATAAATCTTGGCTTAAGAGAGATGAGAGTGGGAAAATATGACTTGGGAGAGCAATTAACTTAGTCATCAAATGTTAGAGATGAACTATACTTAACGTAACCAAGGCAACGATCAATGCTTGATTTTATAAATAAGAAAAATTAAGTCTCAGGAATTTCGATAACTTGGTAAAAGTAAAAAGAAAATTAAATTTCTGCTAGAACAGAACAAGAACTAAAATTCAGGTCTTCTGTCTCAACTTCCATTGGAATTCTTGCCACTCTAGTGCTGCTCTTTTAAAAGGATGAAGATCAATGCATGGAGGGCAGAGTCACTCCTAGTCCCCTCTCTGGGGCAGAGTAAGTATGTACCTTCTCACCAGGGTGGCTAGTGTGGAATGAGAATATAAACACCCGGGGCCTGATGCAAGGGAAACCAATGCCAATAAAATTTTGAAATAACTATCATATAAAAGGTGTGGCTAAAAATAAAGGTACACATTCATGAAGAGAAAGGAATTTAAAAAATGAAAAAGTTCTAGATTAGTTGACAATGACATTCATCTTATTTCATGCTATAGATTGTCATTGATAAATTCACAATATATCAGGGAGAACAAGAGCAAAATCAATTAAATATAAAATTAAGACAGTCTACATAAGAACAAAAAACTTGGCTCTTAGGCCTTCAGTGTTTCATTGCTACTTTTTCCACAATAAACCACCCACCATGGTCACCATCCAACATCGTAACAGAACACAGGAATGAAACAGCACCTACAGGGTCTGAGAGTTAGGAAGGACCCAGGGACTCAAGGATAAAGTTACAAAGACTACGGGAACCCATGTTTCTTTCCATTTGTCCCATGTTTATCACTTTTAAACTAACAAAACTAACAAGGATTTTAATGTTTCAAGTCCATGCTTATTGTACCAATTATTTTCCTGATTTTTTTTTTTTTTTTTTGAGACAGAGTCTCACTCTGTTGTCCGGGCTAGAGTGCCATGGCATCAGCCTAGCTCACAGCAACCTCAAACTCCTGGGCTCAAGAGATCCTTCTGCCTCAGCCTCCCGAGTAGCTGGGACTACAGGCATGCGCCACCATGCTCAGCTAATATTTTCTATATATATTTAGTTGGCCGATTAATTTCTTTCTATTATTAGTAGAGGCGGGGTCTCACTCCTGCTCAGGCTGGTTTCGAACTCC
>CAUYRT010033558.1:0-32024 GCA_963574885.1 Lepilemur ruficaudatus | reverse complement strand
TCATTGATGGTAAGTGTTCTGTACAGATATACCATTATTGATCTTTTATTCCATATATGTACTCTACTTTTTCTATGTTTAGATACACAAATACATTATGCTGCAATTGACCATAGTATTTATATAGCAATGTGTGTACAGGTTTGTAGCCTAGGAGCAACAGGCTACCACATAGCCTAGGTGTGCAATAGTCTACACAGCCTAGGTTTGTGTAAGTATACTTCATAATGTTTGCACAATGACTAAATTGCCTAATGATGCATTTATTATACCATCTGTCCTTCATTAAATAAAAATTATATATATTTATGGTGTCCAACAGGATGTTTTCAAATATGTATACACGTGGAATGGCTAAACCAAGCTAATTAATACATGCATTATTTCACATACTTATTATGTATTAATTGTAAGAACACAGAATCTACTCTCTTAACAATTTTCAAATATACCATATATTGATATTAACTGTAGTCACCAACATTATTTCATTCCTTCCACTCCCACTCTCTAGTCCTTGGTAGCACCATCCTACTCTCTACTTATGTAAGTTCAACTTTTTTAGATTCCATATATGAGAGGGATCATTCATTGTTTGTTTTTCTGTGCCTGGCTTACTTCACTTGACATAATGTCCACCAGATCCATTCATGTTATTTGACACAATTTCCATTTTTATGGCTGAGTAGTATTCCATTGTGTATATATGCCACATTTTCTTTATTCATTCATCTTTTTATGGACACTTAGATTGATTCCATACTTAACGATTTTCTGAATACGTCTGCAGTGAACATGGGAATGCAGATATCTGTTCACCATACTGGTATTATTTTCTTTGGATATATACCCGGAATTGGGATTACTGGATCATATGGTAGGTCTAGTTTCAATTCTTTGAGGAACCTCTGTACAGTTTCCCACAATGGCTTTACTAATTTACACTTTTACCAACAGTGTACAAAAACAACTAACTTTCTGAATATTATCACCTCTTATTTTATAATCACATGGTGTGTGTGTAAACCCAAATCATATATTTGAAATGGAATAAAGATGAACTAGAACATTTCAGAAATTGGAGAAATTGAGTTTATATACCTTTGTGTTTAATTGGCATTTTTATTAAATATTCATGCTGCATTATATTTATTTGAACTACATAAACAAGGTAACAGCAATGACAATAACAAAAAATACTTTACTGCAAAATTGGCAATACATTACCAAGTTCTAAATAATATAATAAAACATCCATCATCCACAGATGCTTCCACACTCATAATTATACACACACACACCCACACACATCTCTTAAATTTTGAAGATAATTTATAAAGACAACAGAGCAAAAAGATACAAGAACCCTGGATATCTCTACAAATCACTATATGTGCCCTGGAATGTGAACTTCAGAATATTTTTTATATCATAGAAAAATAGATTTGTATTTTTTCCAACAGTTTTCTGTCATATGTACCTGAATCCAATTCTAAAGTTTATATCTTCATATTCCTCGACTTACTTCTCTATTCCTGGAACACATACACATAGACATACACACAAAAGGAAACACTCTGATAAGCTGGAACCAATCCATATAGTCCAGTTGGTGCTCTCAGTTCAATTAAGAGCATTTCCCAACAACTCTGTGTTCAGTAATATTGGCCATGGTGGACATACCAGAGAACTTAGCTAGTGTAACAAATTCTAATTTCTTTAATTTACTTTTTTAATCCCAGACAACCGTTGTTAAACCCAGCACACTATTGTGCATGCACACACACACACACACAACACACATATACCGCCTGCCCAAGCTATGGTAGATCATCTGTCACTCCTGGTTTGCAGAGGTACATTGCCACTTCGTCCTGCTTACTCTATTTTCTCCCCTCAGAAGAACATGCATCCCTCCTCTGTCTATGTCATTACAGCAATCTCTGCCAAGTAAATATCAACTTATTTTTCAAAATCGTCTACAAAAATGGTCACTTTAAAAGACCTTTCCACATTTAACTGTTCATCTCAGAATTAAATTCACCTTTCTTGTTCTCCTGCTGCAGTTTCTTTGCACTGCGACTAAACTCTTTGGAGGTTTTTGTTGCATTATTATCCTCCCACAGCCCTGTCAGTAAGTTGAGATCTCCTAGAAAGTAAAAAAAAGTATATAATTCTTTATACATCACTCAGTGTGATTGAGCTTATCTCAATTCATTGTATTCAGTTGAAACTGAATAAAAGTTTGCTGAGCTTAATTGGTTTTATTATGAGTGTGGAAGCATCTGTGGATGAAGGATGTCTTATTATATTTTTAGAACTCTGTAATGTGTGTGTGTGTGTGTGTATCTTCATCCAAGAAGGTTACTAAAACTCCATCATCATGGCTACTTGGCAGGCTGGAAAGTAAGGAAAGTTTAAAAAAATTAAAAGAAACAATAAAGAACAGAGGTGCAACATCTGATAAGAGAATTTTAGAATGCCCATCCGCATGCTTATTTCTACCTCATAGTCTAAATCTTAGTCACATTGAATATATAATGTAATAGAGACTCTAAAATGAATCTTTTAGTTTTGAAAATTCTTGCCTTACATAAAAATACTTAAGATCTGAAAATAAAGGAGAGATGTTATGGCAACGTGTAGTCTCTGTCACATTATGTCATAGTAGGAGAATAAATTATAAAATATTAATATGTCAGTATCAGAATTAAATCTCAGCAAAAGGAATTTAATATTATATATATACACACACATGAAATTTTCAACTTCATTACCTTTCATAATACTGCTTACCATTGGTGGAAAGCACATTCGATTAAAAAGAAAGAGATTTTGGTAATTAAAATAAATATTGAATGGTCTTATGGGACAATATCTTAGTCTACTTGGTATTCTATGACAAAATGTCATAAACTGGGTGGTTTATAAACAAAAAGAATTTATTTATTACAGTTCTCAAGGTTGGAAAGTTCATGATCAAGCCACCAGCAGATTCAGTGTATGGTGAGGACCTATGTCCTGATTCAGAAAAGGCATGTTCTCCATAGCTTCACATGTAAAGGGGCAAGGGAGCTCTCTGAGTTCTGTTTTATAAGGGCACTAATACAATCCTGAGGGTTCTGCCCTCATGACATAATTGCCTCATAAAGGTCCCAACGCCTAATACAATTACCTTGAGAATTAGGATTTCAACACACTAATTTTAGGGATTGCATTGCAGTCCATTGCAAATAATATTAGCAAAAAGTGTGATTATTTATAGATTCTGAAGACTATAAAAAATCTAACATTAACTCCATCCATATACAAAAAGATCTTATATTTGCCCCATCAAAATTAAGCCGGAATGATGTCCATAACATAGAATGCTTTGCTCCACCACTTTAGGATGAAACTTAGATCCTGGAAGAATGACTGAAAAGTAGAAAGCCCTGTGAAGATTGTGGAAAAGGAGAGACATAAGAAGAGGAGGATGAGAGAAAACTAGAAAGAAAGATGGGACTTTCAAATGCTGTGGAGATGGAAAGGAATTCCATATATATTTGAGATTGTATAACAGTAAAAATCATTTTTCCCACAATGAACTTTAATCAAAGTACTTTTGACATTGCTGTCATAAGTGAAGTCTCAAATATGCACCCTGAAGTCAGGGAAAATGTCTGAGGGAAAAAGAAAAATAACAAAGTTTAGATATCTGTTTTAGAAGATGTTGGCAGAGTGTATAATTTATGTATTTTGAATGAGTAGACAGTGAGGCAAGAAGATTGGTAAGGTATCAAACCAAAAATTCAGGAAGAAAATAATGAGCTCCAAATGAAGGCACCAGTATTGCAAAGGGAAGGATGAATGTAAAAAATCTTGTCAAGTCGTATCACTGGGATTAGTGGGTAATTGGCTGTGGAAATGCAAACAAAATACGACTAAAATTTCTTGTGTGGGTCACAGGGTAGAAGACTGGGTTGCTTATCAAGATAGAGAAAGCATTAGAAAGAAAATATTTGTTGAATAAAGAAGTATAAGCAATTTGGGTAATATTCATTTTTATCTGCTACATTTCCAAGTGTAGGTATTCTTTAATTACTGTAGGAAGAAATATAACTGTGTAACTCAGGTTAGAAATATAGATATTTAAATTTCTTCTGCTAAAAGAACAGATAGTTTCTAGAGGTCAATGCAAATAAGAATATAGGCTGAGAAGAAAAAAATTAAAAGGAGCAAAGACTGAAATTTGAGGAAATCTTCCTTAGAAAGACTAATAGATAAAAGACAGCTATAAAGATACTGAGAAAAGGCAATGAAGCATAGAAACAATTCAGCACTATAACACTTTAAGTTTTGCATGCTCTGTGAATTCATATATTTTCTCATAAGAGAAATAAAAACAAATATAAATAAAACAACAATAATGATTGAATCTATTCGGGTACTTGATTGCTTGCCTCAGAAAATGATTATAAATATTTTCAAAAATAGGGAAAAGTCAGAGATTCAGAGATAAGAAACTGGATGTCACCTGCCATGAGAACAATGTGTTCTCCAACAGGAACAAAGACAAGTGCCCATGTGGTGGCCCACATAATGTTCTGCCTCTGCAATGACCTTTTTTCTGACTCATCTATTCTTCTAACACTTTCACTTTTTGTTCTCAAATTTCAAAGGGCCAAAAAGTAAGTGGCTGCCCATCTCTACAATACATGCCTGCTCTATGACTGTGCTCAGAGTGGAAGCTTGAAAACCCGATTCCCTGTGGTTTGGAAGGCAGCACTGCCTCCCTCATTACTACACACAATGGAGAATTCCACAAAAAAGGATGAGGGAGATAATAGCCCGCGTGTTTGTGTGTGGGGTGGTGTACAGAGAAACTGGGAATGTTCATGACATGCTGAGTGTTTATAATGCACCACACGCTGAGCTAAAGAACTAACATGCATGCTCTGAGACAATTATCACAAATTGTGTGGCTTTATTACTCTCAATGTACAAAATAGGAAATTAAACTTTAGAGGATTCAATACTCTCTCTAAGGTCACACAACTTATGCATGCAACAAGAATGAGAACTCAGCCAGTTAAGTTGCACACACAAATTTGACCATATTCAGGGCACTTACAACTGTAACAGTTTTCTATATGATTAACTTGCCTCAGATAATTCAACTAATTAGCAAATGAATTATAACTAAAAACTGTTAACTAATATAGTATTGGGGGTATACAATAAAATGTTCTCTCCCAAGGAATTGGAAATAATTGGAGTAAAAATTATTGCTCAGGCTCAACATCTCTAATCATCAGTGAAATGCAAATCAAAACCACAGTGAGATATCACTTAACTCCAGTGACAATGGCTTTTAACAAAAAGTTACAAAACATCAAATGTTGGGGTGGATGTGGAGAGATAGGAACACTCAGATACTACTGGTGGGACTGCAAACTAGTACAACCTCTATGGAAAGAAGCTTGAAGATACTTCAAAGAACTAAAAGTAGAACTACCATTTGATCCAGCAGTCCCTCTACTAGGTATTTACCCACGGGGGCAGAGGGGGGAAGTCATTTTATAAAAATAAAGACACTTGCACTCAAATGTTTATTGCAGCACAATTCATAATTGCAAAGATGTGGAATCAACCTAAGTGTCCATCAATACATGAGAGGATTAATAAAATGTGGTATATGTATACCACGGAGTTCTACTCAGCCACAAAAAACAATGGTGATCTAGCACCTCTTGTATTATCCTGGATGGTGCTGGAGCCCATTTTTTAAGTGAAGATCACAAGAATGGAAAAGCAAACACCACATGTATTCACCATTAAATCAGAACTAATCGATGAACACCTGTGTGCACATATGGACGTAACATTCATCGGAAATTAAGCAGGTGGGAGGAGGCAGGAAGGGATGGGTAAATTCACACATAACAGGTACAATGACACTATATGGGGGGATGGGCACACTTATAACTTCTACTCAAACAGTACAAAACCAATTTACATAACCAAAACATTTGGTACCCCCATAATATTCTCAAATAAAATACAAAAAACAAAAAGAAAATTTTGGTCAAGACCAAATTTAAGAGGTTAGGAGAGCATAAGTCCATCACCCAACCTGATGGTTGGGTATGAGGGTAAATAAGAGGAAGTAAAGATATTGATTTAAAGAAAGATTAAGTAGTGGATATTTATTTGAAAATGTTGGTTGAATGTTAAGCACTTCTATTCTCTCCTTTTATTGGAAATATGTGTATTTCCCTCTTCCCTATTTGGAAAACATGACCTGTGCTCTCTGGAGATTGTGGGGTTTGGAGATTAGTGTAAGACTCCTTCCTGGAGCAGTCTACATATAAGAGACCCGATGTGGTCACCTGTGGTAACAGAATGCAGTGAGAAACATCTGTCCTTCCAGACTCTGGCAGGTCTTCCCAATCAGGGAAGGCTTCAGGTGGGCCCCATGGAAGACAGCTGAGTCTGAATTACCTAGAAAATATACCAGCCCAGGTGAGCCAACTGCATGTGAGTTGCCGTATCAAAAAGACTATTGGGGAGTGTATGGGAAAGGTGATCAAGAGGAAACTGAACCACTTGTATCAGAAAGAAATACAGTGGAAGTTCTCAAAAAGAGCCTCAACAATTCACAAAAGACTCCCATGAAGCAGAACACTAAAGATGTCTTTAAAATCAGGGTACGTCCAGTCTCCTCACCCCTCCTCCTTCCCTCTGCTTCCTGGGACCTGGAGGCTAAAAGTAAAGGAAGAAAAAAAATAAAAGTGAAAGTGGGATAGACACCGTAATTCTGCCATGCTCCACCCCTCCTCCTTGCTGTCTTATAAAACCATGTCAGGAACAATTGAAGCTTGAACATTAGACTAGACTATTCTTCTGTAGTATCTGAAAATGATATGGTTTATTAGCAAATGCAGGTGAGCAGAAAAACTCAGGGATATACCTAAGATTTTGAGTTATGAAAGGATGATTTGATACAGCACACTTGAAGGAAGAGTAAAAACAACAAAAAATTAAAGTTGATTTCTGCTAGCTTACTACTCTGGCTTAGTCAATAAATCAGCTTTAACTATAAAAGACCACCTGAAAAAGACAAACTGTTTATCAGTCTGTGAGGTAAGACTGTAAATAAATTTAATTCATAAATATCTCTAAAGAAAGAATAGTCCAACAGTGGGGAATAGAGATGGACATTCATGGAAGAAAACATTTGCAAATGACGTTAGAAGACAATATGCCTAATGCCTAAGGAGAGAGAGAGAGAGTAAGAGAGAGAGAGAGAGAGAGAGAGAGAGAGAGAGAGGAGAAAGAGAGAGGAGAGAGAGAGAGATAAAGAGATGTATGTGGAGGGGCTAAGGGACTAATTAAATAAATAGAAAAGTGATTATAATGATATATAAATATTAGTAAGTGCTTACCAGGTGGGATGTACTCCGCTAAGCATTATGATGGAGTCACTTCTTTTAATGTCAAAAAGTAACACAAAGCAATTTTTATTATTCCGATTGTACAAAATGAGAAATCGAATAATTGAGAGGTAAGAGAACTTGCCCAAGGTCATAGCTAGTAATGTCAGAAGAGATGCATGCAAGGCTATAATTATTAACTTAATTGTTGGAACAAACTACAAGTGTACTATGTCTTAAGAAGACAGGATAGAGGCATTGAATTCTACAAAAAAAGAATTTAGTTTGGCCTTTTGGCCAATTGTGTTAAATCAAGCTAACCTAATTTTTCATTTCACTGAGTCTGTTGGAAATTAAGTCTGATCCCATTAATGTTGTCTAAGCTGAATACTTTTGGGGGAAAAATAACTTTATTAAACCATAAAGACACAATTAGTGAAATGTATTAGATGTGATTATAATGTGATGGATTATTTTTATAAGCATACCAAGCTTATAAACTCCAATGAATATTGAACTTTAATTTATTAACTTTGGAAGAATAGACTATATTGTAATGAAGCTCTTTCTCTTGAAAACTTTTTTGTCCTCTTCTCATTTTGAATTTAGCTCAGAGTTTGTTTTCAAGGCATATAAAAACATCTGACTTTATAGAAAAATAATTTTAACAAAAAATTGTTTTACCCAGTTTGATAACCCAGATTGTTCAACCCACTATTTTTGACTTGTTTCTTGAAGTCAATCCATATTCTAACTATAAAAGTATGTAAATATTGAAAGTTTCTCTAAGACTGATCTGCCATTTCTGAACACATTTTTTAAAATAATATTTTATAGTCTGATCAGTGGCAGCATCAGCAATAGAAGTTCATAGATTATGAGGTGATTTTTTGACAAGATAACTCTCAGAATGTATTTGAAAAATATCAGTCTCAAAGATTTGTATTTATAGTTGCAATATTGCTAATTGAATAATAATATATACTTATGCATCTAGTGATAGATTTGAATCAAGAGCCTCAATATGTTAACAGCATTATGCAAGTAATTCCACTCTGAGTTCACATATTATATCTATAAACAAACACAATTTAACTACAAAAAAGAAAGCATTATGCCCTATTATGTTGTCTGTGGAATTACTTACAATGGAACACAATTGCCAGCAATTTAATAAAATGTGAAACTATTGTAGTTTTTATTTATGACCATTTTGTGAACATTTGCAAGACCATTTTAGAAAAGAAAGATGACACATGGAAAGCGAACTGGCAGGAAATACGTGAAACACTTAAAGGGTGATTGTACCATGTGGCAGATTTAGTGATAAATGCCTTGTTCATATTTTTCTTTCCTTTCATTATTTTTTCACCATATTTTCAAATCTTTCAACATAGTACAACGTCATACATTACTGAAATTAAAAAAATTAGTATTTTATTTTTTAGACTTTATTGAAGTATAACTTACATACCATGCCATTACTCCATTTTAAGTGTACAATTAAATGATTATTAGTGAATTTACCAAGTTGTACAGCTATTCACATAAATCAGTTTTAGAAGATTTCCTTCCCCCTATTGAGACCCCTAATTCCCATCCCCAACTATATTTCAAGCACGTCCCTCCCCTCCACAATGCTCACCACATCCCTCAGATGTGGGTCTACCCCTGAACCCCTGAATCCCTGGTGGACACCACCACCATTTGAGCACCATAGTGTTAATCAGTCAGTACCGATTTGATGGCGAGTACAAGTGGGGCACATTCTTCCAGTCTTGTGTCACCTCACTTTGAATAATGGGCTCGAGCTCAATCCAGGATAATATAAGCGGTGCTAGCTCACTGCTGTTTCTTGAAATTGAGTAATATTCCATTGTAAACATATACCAAATTTGAATAACCCACTTATGAATTGATGAGCACTTGGGTTGTTTCCACGACCTAGCAATAGTGAATTGTGCTGCCATAAACATTCAGTTGCAGATGTCTTTATTATAGAATGTCTTATGCTCTTTGGGGTAGATGCCTAATAATGCTGTGGCTGGATCGAATGGTAATTCTAATTTTAGCTCTTTGAGGAATCTCCAAATTCTTTTCCACAGAGGTTGCACTAATTCACAGTCCCACCAGCAAGGGTGTAAGGTGTAAGGGTGTTCCTGTCTCTCCACATCCTTGCTGGCATTTGTTGTTTGGGATTTTTTGATAGAGGCCAATCTCACTGGCGTTAGGTGGTATCTCATTGTGGTTTTGATTTGCATTTCTCTAATGATTAGAAATGTTGAGCTTTTGTCTATATGTTTGCTGGCCATTATTCTGTCTTCTTCGGAAAAGTTTCTGTTCATCTGCTTTGCCCATTTATAAATAGGATTGTTTGATTTTTTCTTGTTAATTCTTTTGAGTTCTAGGTAGATTCTTGTTATCAGACCTTTGTCGAAAGTGTAGAGAGCAAATATTTTCTCCCATTCTGTAGGTTGTCTATTTGATCTAGTGATAGTTTCTTTGGCTGTGCAAAAGCTTTTTAATTTGATCAGATCCCATTTGTTTATTTTTCTTGCTGTGTTAATTGCTTTGGGAGTCTTCTTCAAGAATTCTTTCCCTAGGGCGATGTCTGAAAGGGCCTTCTCGACATCTTCTTCTAAGATTCTTAAGGTTTCATGCCTTAGGTTTAGGTCTATTTTAATAAAAATAAAAGAGGTATAATTACACAGGTATGACTATCAGGAGGTAAGAAAATTGAGGGCCACTTTAGAAGTTGCATATCATAGCTTGTTTTCTGGTCCCCACAAGGAGTCCTATCATTCCCTTAGACAAACTATACCTACCCCCTCCTTAGGTTTTCACAATTTTCTTCCAATTACAATATCCACTTAAAATCCAGACTCTCATTTTATATATCAGGACCAGGTGTGAATGAGGTTGCCTGGTTCCTTAAGCACTTTTTCCTAAATACAGTTCAAATTGATCTCTATCTGTGAAATTAAACAGACAATGTATCTGCGTTCTCATGCACTCAATAAAAAATGGTGGAATAGACACAGAATAACTGTTCCAGATATTCTTGTTTAAAAATGGGAAGAGTCGGAGGCACAAAGCAATCACTGACCCACACCAATCTCGGTGTCCAGTCAGGTGAAAGTTGGAAGTTCCTTGACTAAGTTGCAAATCTCTGGAATAATTCTCCATTGCTTTTGTGTTACTCTTTGGAATCTTGGTTCTGCCCTCTGAGTTGACTTTCTTTTTCCACGCTTGCTTTTGCACGTGTTTGCTTCTGAGCTGATCTTTCAGCCTGCTCCCTGCCAGTGTAATTCAGAAGGTCCAAAGGACTTTCCTCATTCTGTATTGTTTCTGTCTCCCTCAGTGAATGCTAGTACATGTCTGTATATGTAATTCTTAGTAAATTACACATACCTAATTCTTTAATAAAAAAGGTAAGGTAGATCTTCTGTGAGTCTTCTTAGGAACCAATTCATTAGACAAAATCCTCAACTACAGATCTTTTCAAGATAAAGTATCCTCTCTACCTTTGCAGCCTTGTGAGATTACAAACCTATTTTTAGCATTCTAATGCTAGAGGAAAATTTTGAATTACTCAGTTGGGAGTTACAATGATTACCCAATGTATTAACACCTAATAATAATGAATAAACTGCAAAGCTATGAATTAAAATTAATTTCAGATTCCACTTTAAAAAGTTTACCTTAGATTCTGAAAGCTGTTTAAGCACAAATGTGAAGAGCCTATTATCCTCAGAAAAGACATAAAAATAAGAATATAGCTATAAGGAAATTATTCATTATACTAACTTAATTTGATAATAAAAATATTGAAAAGATTGGCATATAGACCAAGAGTTGTTTTCATGGAAATGTATATAACCATAAAACAGTGTAATGAATTCTCTAAGCTAAATAATTATCTGAAATAAAGCTAAGAACAAAGAAAAGCAAACAATATAAAACTTAGGGACATACTTGAAGCCTAAAACTATTTTCATTTATGTATGTAACTGCATTTGATACAGAATTCAATCAAGATATTTATCCAGATTTTAAAATGAATGCTCAAACATATTTGATAATACAAACAAGGACATACCTGAAGCCAGGGATTACAATATTTGCCAGTGATTTTTAGCTGGAATACAGAACGTCTAGATTTAGTGTTAGAGAAAAGTAGCTTTATTACTTCCTCTCTAGCTAAATCATAGCATAAGGATGTATGTTTTAATGGAAATTATTTTTTGTTGAACAATGTTATGCTAATCAATAGCCATTTGCTAACACAACTCATACACTTTACATGAAAATTTGCCTCTCCTTAACTATGGCTTTGAAATCCATGGTACCAGGCTACCAGGAGAACTGTTTCAGACCACTAAATACCTATTTTTATGATTTTTTTAGAAGAAAAACCCACCGATCCAACCGTCTATATATATGCCAGTTGATAATGAAGAGACATGGAGATTTGGGGGAATACAGGTATTGAAATAGTTCTTTTCTCTATCGAGTTTTAATTTGTTGCCAATTGGGGTTTTCTGGTGGGACAGAAAGAGAGTGTCATCAAACAGCCAGGGGGAAAAGGCAAGACTGGCCTTAAGCTGCTGTCCCCCATAGTAACTTTAGGAGTCCTAGCAATGTCTAATGAGAAAAAATTTTCTAAACATTTTAATTAAGTAAACTATGCAAGATCACATAGAATGAAATGGCAGAGAGGTGTTTCAACCTTAATGGCCTGACTCTGGAACCCTAGCCTTAGTCAGATGCTTATACTCTACCAAAACCTCAGAAGAACTGGCTATGAGGTAGACCCCTCCATCCTCCCTCACGGCACGTGCATTCATTACTAGTTCATAGCCAGTAAGTGCATAGTCTTTTTCTATAAAAGCAATGATCTCTGTAGCAGTAATGGTATTCCCCAGACTCAAAAGGCATGTCTCTGAGTTCAGGTTTAAGTACAAAGAGCAAGAAGATTCAGCACTACATTTTAGGAAACCAAATAAACCTTAGGGCTTCCTGGAATTTTCAGAAACGGAAGGGACTTGAATTTGGGTATTTAAAGTTATTCTGCTTTTAAGTAAATGGTAAACTCACCATTAAAAAAGCAGTCTCCCCTAGGCATGGTGGCTCATGCCTGTAATTCCAGCTCTTTGGGTGGTGGCAGTGGGAGGATCACTTGAACCCAGGAGTTGGAGATCAGTCTGGGCAATATAGCAAGATCCTGTCTATACAAAAATATTAAAAAAAAAAAAATAGCCAGTCATGGTGACATGTGCCTAGTCTTAGCAACTTGAAAGGCTGAGATGGGAAGCTCATCTGAAGCCAGGAGTTTGAAGTTGTAGTGAGCTATGATCACATCACTGCACTCCAGCCTTGGCGACAAAGTGAGACCCTGTTTCAAAAAAAAAAAAAAAAAAAGCAACAAACCTTTCTTTTGAAAACAGGTAGAGTGGGTTGAATTATGGGTCCTCAAAAAGACGGGAAAAGGGGCTTTGCAGAATGTAATTAAGTTAAGGATCTTTAGAAGACTTAATCTTAAATTTAAACCAAATAACCAGTGTCCTTGTGAAATAAACATAGAGATTAGACACAGAGGAGAAAGCCACCTGAAGATGAAGCAGATTGAAGTCAGCAGGAACGAAAGGAACACCTGGAGCCACCAAGCTGGAAGAGGCAAGGAGCTGATTCTCTCCCAGAGCTTTTGGAGAGAGCATTGTCCTACTGACCTCCAGGTTTTGGACTCTGGCCTAACAATTTGTGAGAGAATAAATTTCTCTTCTTTCCAGCCACCCAGTTTATACTAATGCGTTACAGCAGCCCTAGGAAACTAATATAAGATTAAATAAAAATCAGCTATTCTTGGCCTTTATAATATTAATCAAAATATTGAAATAAGGAAAATTCTGATGCTGTCACATTTTAATCTCTCACATGGATATGTAAGCAAAACATTTTAGATGCCAAATATTTGGAAGAAGCATTTATTAAAGAAAAACAAAATAAGAATAGAACAACATACATTTGACATTCTGATTTTTAAAACGATTCTCGAGCTCCTACATGTTTGTTTTAGGTAGATGCTATTTCACCCCTTCTAGGTGGTATAAACAGATGGTTAGGTACATTAATTTCAGAAAATATGGGTTAATATTGAGGCTCTGCTACATTAAGCTGCGTGTCCTGGGAAAATTGCTTACCTCCTCATAGGATAAATTTATTGTACCTTTCTCTAAAATGAGCAAAATAAGACTGCCGATCATATAGAGGTTCTGAAGACTAAATAATATAAATGTATGCAGTTGTGCTATCTATGTTGATATTAGGATAATAGTTCTTCAGAGAGGTAGAGTGATAATTGCAGGGATAATACACAGAAAAATATTTAGCAGAGTTTCAGACACATAACATCACAGTAAATCTTGTTTTTTAATTATTACTATTATAATGATTATTGTTATTGTATTTTCAATATCATTTTAATTATTTCTCAATTACAGTCAAATGAGAATGAAGCTTTATAAGAATCTAATTTATTCTTTTAATTGGAAAATCTATACAAAGCTCTTTACAATGAATTTTAAAATTTCAGAAAGAATAATTAATTTCAATGTCTAAAATGTAGTATCCCTCCATTTAG
The DNA here is from genome assembly GCA_963574885.1 of Lepilemur ruficaudatus. Classification (NCBI taxonomy): domain Eukaryota; kingdom Metazoa; phylum Chordata; class Mammalia; order Primates; family Lepilemuridae; genus Lepilemur; species Lepilemur ruficaudatus. Next base: position 17,969 of record CAUYRT010033558.1, on the reverse strand, counting down.
TTAGCATTTACTCAAAAATGAATCAAAATATGTTTGTCAATAGCTTTAGTAATTTTAATTACCTCTGAACATCTGTGTAGTTAACTTTTCCAGCAGGTTACATTATCAGTTTGCTAATAGGAAGCAGAAATATTTAAAATATTTTTTATTGTTAGGTCATTTGTGGGGTAAATTGAAAACGTCCAGGTAATTCACGTACATGTTCAGACTGAAATTATTTTTAATTTTTAAATAATTTAAGAAAATATTTCTTTAGGCAGGTCCCCAATATTAGTGGAATAATAAAGTAGTAAACATTCCTTAAACATTGCTTACAAAGTTTTTTTCCATATTAAATTTGTAAAAAAAAAAAATTATAGAAAACTTTAAATATATTTCAAAGTAGTTAAGGATAAAGCTACAGTTTGCTAACTTATCTACTTATAAATATATTAATATCTACAATTATTTGCAATTGCTGGCATATTGGGAGAAGTTAGAAGTATTATGTTCTTTAAATAAAATTTTTATTACAAGAGTGATGAATTAATATTGCCTTTCCTCAGTGAATTTTATTTTATTAATGTACTGCCTAAAACACTTTAAACAAAAATTTTGTAATTTTGAAGATACTCTTTACATAAGATATTGATTATTTTGGACAATGTCTTCCAGTTTTTCACATAAATGTTGACCATAAGTATTAGAGCCATTTACACTGTGATATTTGCTACTTCAAATTGGGTAGGATACAATATTCTTTAGTACTAAGAAATTCTTCATCAGATAAATAATTTTGAACATGTTGAAAAATTAATATAATCCTTCTCATTTCAAAGACTAGCAAGTGCTACAAACTTAAAGTTTAAACTGTCTCATTTATTTAAGGATGGGTGCAAGCCCACACGCTCATATATGCATAAACACGCATGAGACCATTCACTTTACAGGATATTGTAAATGGCAAAATATTAATATAATTTTTTTCTAGCCCTAACAGGAACACTGTCTTCATCATTTATCCTATTACTAGAAAGGATCTATTGTTTGTTTGCTTGTTAGGTTTCAGAAATAATTAGGGGTTATAGCCCTCTAATTAAAGGGGATAGCCTATTGTTTTGAGCAAGAATGTTTAGCTCCCCATGGCCAAATCCTGTGCTACATGGGATACATGAAAGGTATTTTTTGTTTAATTCTTAAAATGTATATGATCTTCTTTTCAATGCTTCAATTTATTTACTGTATAGCCATCATCTCAACAGATTGGAAATTAATTTAAGCAAGAGATCAGAAAAAAAAAAAGTTTATTACTCTTATTAGACTTGGATAACATACATACGACATGCATGCATGTCCATAAGCTCTGAGCAAATTTGGAAAGTATCACTGTGCTAATATGAAAATTGAAATATTGGACTAGAATTGCATGAATCAGAGACCTTGCTCAGGATCCAGACTGATTAACAATTTTAAGGTTATAAGGAATCAAGGGGCATAGGCAAAACAAGGAGAGGGGTGGGAAATTCAGGGTAGCTACCAGATTCTTCAATTCACATCAAGCACACACATGTTCTTTTACTCAGGTAGATGAATTCTCTAAGTTAGGTGTGTGTCTAACCTTACATGTTTAAGTTTTGAGAGATCTCTATTTTAGAGAGTGGTGTCGATTACAAGACATTATCCAGAGAGTCATGCCTTATAAACTGATAGAGTCTAAATTTGTTTACTTCATGTTAAACTGGGGTCATTCTATTAAGAGTAATACACTGACAGCATTTTCTTCCTAGAATATATCATTATCTGTTTGTTGGAAGATCTGTTACCAGTATGTTTATATGTAGATTAGAGGGCATTTACTGCTTACTTATTTTCTGAAGGAATATTTTCCTATAATCTGGAGAGAAATGAATTACAAGGTATCTGGCTTAATTCCTTTTGTCCAGTCACAATAAATAGAAATGCAATTTATGAGTTGCAGTACAGCCTAGACTTAGTTTTTGACCTATGGACTAGCCTAATTTAAATTCTCTGTCTCAAAATTATACTGGAGGACCACATTCAATAAGGTATCCTCTCTAAAACAAACTGTCTCAGGAGAAATCCATAATACTTCATAGACTTCTATTTGCCACATCACTAAGTTGGTGGCATCAACTAGGTAAGATAATGTCACTGAAAACAGAACAGCACTTGAGGTATCTCTTCCTGAAACACTGGGATTTGAGAAATGTTCAGAAATCAAAAGGGGGGGTGTCAGATGATTCTGAGTACTGGAAATTTACGACTTCTTAATGACAGTTTGGAATTATGTGTATTTGGAAATTAATCTGGTCTTTTGACAAAACTATATTTCAAAATAGATTGAAAATAATAGTATATTCTAAAAGGATAGTATGGGTAAGTTTATAAAATTAACTTTAATAACATTTTATAATTTTTTCCCACTAAGTGAAAAATATCTAAGTCATATTTTCTATTGTGTAATACGTTTAATACTGGCATGTGGAATATTAGCAAGTAAATCCCAAATCTGACTGCTCATATATACGGTTAACTTTCTACATATATCTACATAGTGTTGTATTTAAATAGACCTGCAGAAAGAATTACAGGGAGAGATGTGATTTTACTCTAGAGCTGGACTTCTACTGAGTTTAAAGAACATAATCTGGGAAGAATAATATAGATTAACTTTTTTGTTGTTTTTTACTAGAATATAGTTCACATACATATTAATGTATTTTTTCATATCACATTTCAGGCTCTATATTATTGCTGTAGTACATGAAAATCCTTTACTCAAGTATAACAAATCTCCCACCCAACTGGTATGTTAACAATATTAGTAATTGATAATGATTCTACTGCTTTCTCCTGCTAGAGCAAACAGAATCCAGAAAAAGAAAGTCACATAAGAAGAACAACAAAATAAAGTGTGGCAAATTAGGTCTCCTGGACGAGAAAGATGGCAATAACAATAATGAAATAATCAAAAGTATAATGAGATTCAAGTAAATATCATAAATTATTTGCTGGACCTAAACACCAAGTTTTCTTATTTATTCATTCAATAGCTAAAACAATCACTTTTGAGTTCTAAATTAGGAGACTTGAACTTCAAAGGCACTATCTCAAAACAGGGTAAAGTCACATAAAAAGAGAAATAATAAGAAAAACTACAAAATATTTAGCGAGTATATCCAGAACACTTGACATAGGAATAAGTGATGTTTCAGAAGCAGAAAAAGAAATAATCAGTGAAGAAACAATAATTAAGTACACAATTGAGGATTTCCCCGAGGTGAAGAAAAACGTGAGTTCACACGTTGAAAGATAACGAGACCACACTGATTTATTTTTTAAGACAATCATCCAAACCTTAAGAGATAAAAGATTACCAATTTCTAGGATAAAACAACAAATTAGTTTCAGAGGATAACAAAGCAAACTGCCATTGGAATCCTCAACCGCTGCATAGAAGTTAGGAGAAAGGGGCCCAGTTTAACAGGATAAAGGAAAGAGATAGCATTCCAATCCAAGACAGCATTCTTCTGTCAAGTACAAAGTGAAGTATTTGAAGACAGACAATGATTCGGATTATACAATCTGTATGAGTCTTTTGAAGAGAGTGCTTGAGAGAAACCTCTAATCGAGCAAGAATTGATGCAGAACAAAAGGATCATATATAATTATGAGATTATAATCAGCTATATAACGCAGCAAGTCAATGTTAAATACAAATGTAGTTTTTGTTTTTTGAAATTCAGAAATATGGACAGGCTAAGGGATAAATCACTTTAAGTTTTATAATGTAATTTTAATCTTTTTGCATTCCTTCAATGGAAGGATATTTTTAAAATATATAATACCTAAAAGCCTATATACAAGATCAATAATTATTAAATATTAATTGATGCTAAATTTTAAAAAGCAAAAGGTTGTCATGACTTCATAAACTGAAGACAATTACAAAAAGTTGGTGGGTAGCATTTGTCTTTAAAAAATCATATATTTTACTATTACAAATATGAAGATGCTATCTTTTGAAATTTTTAAAAATAAAACATCAAAAAAATGTGAAAATAGTCTTTTTTTTCCCCGTCTCGTTCTATTGCCCAAGCTAGAGTGCAGTGACATCATCAGGGCTCACTGCAGCCTCCAACTCCAGGGTTCAAACAATTCTCCTGAGTAGCTGGGACTACAGGTGCATGCCACCACGTCCAGAGAATTTTTCTTTAATTATTATTAGTTCTTGTGGAGATGGGGTCTTGCTGTTGCCCCAGCTGGTAAACATAATCTTTATAGGTGATTGATCAAGTGAAGACGGAGGGAAGAGGAGTACAATAAATAAGAAGTGAAAAAAAAACAAATGAGAATTATAATTCATGTCATTATAGAAAAGTAATATTTTGCTTTTTGTAGTTTAGAATGAAATTCTGAGGGACAACTGCATAAATAACCATAATTTTGTCAAAAGAAAATAAGTGCAAAATTTTATATGCAATTTCTGTTAACTGCCTTTACTGGGAAAAAGAAAGAAAAATCTTGTATTTTTCTCATGGTAGACTTTGATCCAGTTGTAACCAGCTTCATGAGTAAACACAAAATGACACCCTCCCCTATATATGCTTTCCCTGTAGCTTACTTATGCTCTGGATTTTCAGGTCTGTCACACTCAATGACCAGAACATTGTAATCTTTCCATTTAACTGATCCTTTTACCGTTTGAGTTGTCTTCCAGAAACAGCAGACTCTTCACAGGATAACAATGCCAAGACTCACCATCCATCACTAACTTGAGACTTCTGAATTAAACCCCCTGCACAAATTGCTTTCAACACTACCTACCCCAAAACACATGCCCATCTTCATGAACCTCTTACAAAAACACTTACCCTAAGTTGGTCAGGGAGACAGATTGGAGGCATTTCTCCTAGCTCCCTGATGTCATCATCCGTAATAAATTACCTTTGTTACTTGGGAATCCTTGTTGTGTCAGTATTGGCTTTCTGTGCAGTAAGCAACTGGACCCAGGCCAGACATCCCTTGTGTGTTCGGCAACATAGTTAACTGAGATTTTTTTAATATCTGAATCAAAATGGAAAGCCAGGTAAAAACAACAAAGGTAAATGCAATTTTGACTACACATAAATAAAAAAAAGTTGATTCAAACTAACATATTTTTTGATAACTTTTGTGACAATAAGTTTATAAATAATATGTAAAATGCTAAATCAGAGAAAACAATGTATGGATACCATTCAAATTAGAAGTGGTAAACTTATGGTGAGGCATGGACTATATTAGCCCTACAGGAGTGCTTGACTTGGCTCAAGAGTTTTAATTAATTATTTTTAAAATCAAATTGGTTGCTACCATATAAAACAAAATTATATATTGCTCTTGAAAAAAGTGATATTCAGTAGGTCTGAATTCCCACAAAAGAAAAGAATCAACAGCACCTGAGCCATGACTATGTCCTCTAGGCAGAATGCATGCTCTCAGTTTTTCCCGTTGTGTTCATCAATCTCTGCTTTGTTTCTACATTTAGAATACCAAACAGTACATACTGTCACTGTTGCATCATTTTTAACACATTGAAGTTAAAAGGAAATTTTCCTCATTCTGTTTTTATAAAATTTAAAAATATGATATTTGATCCATGACATATTTTTTTAATTTGAAAAATGTGGAAGAAAACATTTTTTAAAAAAGATGATTTATATGTGTTTATTTAAACACAATGTTTCACAAAGCAATTCAAATTGATGGCCTTTACTTAGAAGAGTAAGTGCCATGAAAGATATATTAAAAAAAAAATGAACTGAGTAAATAAGTAAACATTCAAATTAATTGTTTTTCAATAAAAATAATATATGCTTCTATGAAGTAGAAGGGTATATTTGATTTAAAAATTTTATCAAAATATTTTCAGATTACAAGCCTATGAAGGATCATACATTTAGTGAGTTATAAATTATATTTATTTAACAGACATAAGAAACTTGAAATGCAAATCTATCCCAACAGATTGAAAATATGGTCAAGCACTTATAACATGAGTTTGTTGAGAAGAATAATAAAGTAAATCTTTTTTCATTTTCTGCTAATGGTGAGAACAGAGACATAAATATTTCTATTCAATTAGGAAAATGCATTAATGTTGTCCATTACTTATGTTGCCTACAGCAAACATAGTATTAGGAAATGATAGATGTTTTCATGTTGAGAAAAGTCTTAAACATGTATTTTAATATGGTCAATCTTTATCATTTAACATTTTTATTTTTAATTTTTTCTTTAGTTTTAATTTCTTAATTTATCGTTTTATTTTATATTTGGTGAGTGAGGTTCAAATTCCATTTTTATTTTTGAGACAAAGTCTTACTCTGTCACCCTGGGTAGAGTGCAGTGGCATCATCACAGCTCACTGCACCCTCAAACTCCTATGCTCAAGGGATCTTCCTGCCTCAGCCTCAAGTGTAGCTGGGACTACAGGCATGTGCCATGACACCTGGCTAATTTTTCTATTTTTAGTAGAGATGGGGTCACACTCTTGCTCAGGCTTGTCTTGAATTCCTGAGCTCAAGCAATTCTCACACCTCAGACTCCCAGAATGCTAGGATTACAGGTGTGTGCCACTGTGCCCAGCCCATTGGACAGCTTCTGTGTGGGTGAATCTAAAGCACATAGCAGTCTAGAAAAAGCAAACAAAATTTTAAATATGAAAGGCCATAATACTAGGCAGAAGAAGAGAACTTATTTTTTAAGTATCAACATACAGAGCCTTTATTTATAAAAACCTGAGAGTCAGGAGGTCAGTGGAGCCGGCATGTTATCAGTCACAACCAGCAGGACACACCTGTGGATGTTTTCAATGAAATAGGATAAAAATGTCTGCTAAAGGTATCATAACACTTGTCTTCTAATATCTGAAATAGTCCATAAATAGTAATTTATATATACATATATATATAAAGACATGGCATATGGAATATATATGTATATATCTGTGTATACATATATACAGAGAGCTATTTCCAGAGCCAATCATCTTTGTTATCTATAATTGATCTTATTTGTTATAATCTATATACTTGAGTCTCTTGCTCATCTTTAGCCCCATCAAAACAAAATCTCAAAATATCATGTAAATAATTGTGGAATTCTTGCCAAATCTTTCTAGCTTTTCCAAATAGTTCACTCCATTTTTATTTTTGTTACAGATAAACCCTATATACTTCCTGTTCCTTTTACCTTCCATTCCTTACGTCTTGAGATTGGTACAACTGATACTGCTTTATGTCATCTCTCAATGAGTAGACTTTTGTAGCACATTTGTAAAGTGTGGCAACAAAAAGAACAAGCAAATAGAGTAAGGATTATTAAAATAATAATTCCTTTCAGCTATCATATTAAATTGAAGGTTATAAATAAACCAAAAAGAAAAGAATAAGACATCATGATATAAAAATTCAATATATAGAATTTCAAAAAGAGTACACAAAACCCAAGGAAAACAATCAAATAATTTTTTTTCATAACTCTGATTTAATTTTATAAAACAAATTCTTGTCTGACAGTTTTAGGGCAGCAGGCTATCACTCAAAGTCATCTCCTTGTTTTGCTGCTCCTGGATTAATATTCAGCCAGTCAAGAATTCATCTGCTTTTGTACTGATAGAATGCTAGAGATTCTCATTCTCAGAATTCTTGGCATAGCCCTCTATTTTGAAGTTCTAAGGCTTTATCTGTTAGATGTTTCTTTCAGAGGAATTAATAATTGGCCTCTAGTGTATTGCCAGGCTCAGGCAAAATGAAGGGCAAGCAAAAACTACATCATGCTGAAATTATGGATGGACTGTGTTATTTTATCACAGTCACTGACAATATCAGCATGGTATAGAGAAAAAATCCATTATTTGGAGTATATATCTGTAAGTATTTTTAAAGAAAAAGATTTTGATGTAAGACTATTTCAATGGTTTAAATATGTCCCCCAAAATGCATATGTTGAAAATGTAATCCCCAATGCAACAGTGTTTGGAGGTGGGGCCTAGTGAGAAGGGCTCCCCTCTCATGATGAGTGATTTAACGCTGATTATAAAAGGCCTTGAGCCTGTGAATTAAATCACTTGCTTTCTCTCACCCTCTCTACACTTCTGCCATGGGATGGTACAGCAAGAAGGTTCTTGCCAGATGCTGGACCCTCAATCTTGGACTTCCAGGCCAGCCATTTTCTGTTGACCATATATTACTCAGTCTATGGTATTCTGTTATAGCAGCACAAACCAGAGTAAGACAGAAAATTGATACTGAGAAGTGGGGCTGTTACGATGACAAACATCTGAATATGTGGAACTAGCTTTGGAAATGGGTTAGGGGTAGATACCAGAAAAATTTGGAGGAGCAGACTAGACAATACCTAGATTTCTATAAACAGAGTTTTAAGGTGAAAGCTCAGAAGAAGAAAAAACATGTAGGGGAAGTTTGAAACTTCTTAGAGATCACTTAAGTGTTCATAATCAGCATGTTTGTAAAAATGTGGACGGTCCCAGGTAGACTGTATAGAACACTGGAGGAAAGACCATCCTTGTTGCAATGTGGCAAGTAACTTGGCTGAATTGTGCCATGTACTAAAACTTTATGGAAGGCAAAACTTAAGAATGATGAACTTAAATATCTGGCATAAGAAATATTTAAGCCACAAAATATAGAGGGTGCAGCACTGCTTCTTTTGACTGCATGTATGAAAATTCTGGAAGAAAGAAAGGAATTAAAGATGACTTTATAATTAAAGGGAAAATAGAATTCAGGGATTTGAAGGATACTTAGCCTGGATGTAATGAAGAGAATGAAAGAGCATTTTTCGGAATAGAAAATTCATTTTGAAAAGGTTAGTATGGGTAGAAAACAGTAAGAGCCTATTCTTCTTGGGCAATGGAAGAATGATTCAAAAGCCAGTTTGGAGATTACTGGTTCTGCTCCTTCCATCACAGGTGCAGAGTGCCAAGGCCTGGGGCAAAAAAAAACATGTCCAAAAAAAAGAAAAAGCCTAGGGTGTCCCTCTTTTGTTTTCCCAGTTGTGGCTGGGGGCCCAGGTGCCGCTTAGATCTCAGCTTTGGAAAGGGTGCAGGTAGAAAATCTTGGTAGTGTCCATGTAGTGTTAAGCTTGCAGGCAAGCAGAATGCAAGACACATAGGGGCATGGTTTCTGGTTTCCTCCACCTAGATTTTAAAGTATTTCACAAACAGCCTAGCAGTCCATGCAGAGGATTGTCACAGGAGTGGAGTCACCACAGAGAACCCACACTAGGCAATACACAGTGGAACTGTGGAGTCAGAGGCACCACAGAGAGTTTCTGCAAGGACTAGTGGAGCTGTGAGGGTGGAGTCAGCCCCAAGGCCCCAGAACTCGAGGGCTATTCCTGTGTGACCTCACCTTTAAGATTTGAAGGAACACAACTCCAAACTGTGAGAGTTGTTGTGAGGGCTGAACCCAGCAAAGCAGCAGAGTTGCCTGAGACCTTGGATGCCAACTCCCGCTCCAGTGTGCTCAGAGGCAGTAAATAAAGTTAAAAAAAAAAAAAAGGACCATTTCTGAGCCTGAAAACTTAATGTTAATCACCCTGTTGGGTTTTGGACTTACTTGGGACAAATTACCCCTTCTTCTTGCCTATTTCTCATGTTTGGAATGGGAGCCTCTTTCCTATGCCTGTGTTACCATTGCATATTAGAAGTAGATAACTTATTTAAACTAGAGGGGAATTTGCCTCAATATAAATCATACCTTGAGTTTCATCCATGTCTGCTTTAGATGAGACTCTGAACTCTGGACTTCTGAGTTGATAAAGGAACAAATTAATACTTTAGGATGGTTTGAATGTATCTTTCATGTGAAAAGGACAAGGATTTTGTGGACCAGAGTGGAATGCTACGATTTGAATTTGTCTCCCAAAAAGTATGTGTTGGAAACTTAATTTCTATTGCAACAGTGTTGCTCTCTCTTGCCCTCTCGTTGCCATTCTGCCATGCAGTGTTGCAACAAGAAGACCCTTGTCAGGTTCTGGCCCCTTGATCTTGGACTTCCCAGCCTCCAGAAGCATGAGCCCTTCCATTTCTGATCATTATAAGTTACCGAGTGTGGGGTATTCTGTTATAGCATCACAGAACAGACTAAGACAACTACGTGATAGACTCAAAGTAAATGACAAATCTCTAATGTTTCATCACAACCTATATGGTTTGAGAAACAATCTCCATTCATGGTTATATGTATTAGGAATTAAACCTTCTTACAAATGATTTTATTGGCAATCATTGTGTCAATTTTACACGCAAGTATTTGTATGCTACTATACAGAATTAAAATTATTGAAACATCATCCACATAAACTTTACCTGCGCCATGTTAATCTAGAAAAGATTGGTCTGTCTTTTAAAATCTCTTTGAGAGATTTTTATATTGAATACCAAAAAATGCAGGTAGCTTACAATACCATTGAGTTCCTATAAAATATATGGAACATACCACAAATGACTAATTATTTTCATCATCATTTTATAAAGCAAGAGTGTAAAGTTTGGATGCTAATTAAAGTAAAAGTAGTATCTATTCCTGTTTGAATATGTAAGAACTTTGAGAGTTCATTATTACAAATTTTCAAATCATGCATCAGCCTTCACTAATGTGACGGATTCATGTTTCCATTGTGTATTCCCATCAGTGGAATCTCTCGATGTGTCAGTAATATGAACATGATTCATATAATTTGGACCATCATTTGAATTTAAAAAGATAAGTTTTGTTTGATTAAGACATGTTTAAATTTCACTCATCTTGGGGAAAACAATAACTTAAAAAACAGATATCAGCACAGACGTCACACAACTGAAAGAACGTTGTCAATGCAAAGTGCAAAGAATTACTGTAATTATTTTGCTTTAAAATAAAACTAATCTTATCAACCAAATATAATACATATATTTATTTCAGTATTTTTATCAGAATTATATAAAAATCAAACATTTATATGTAGTGAAGATATAAGGAAAGGTAATGCATGTAATTCAATATATTTGTTCTCTATATTTTTATGAATCTTGTAATCCTTAGGAATAGTCTACATAGCTAACATTTATTGTGTAATTACTATCAGGGACTTAAGTAAAGTGATTCTATAAATCATGTATTGCAGCATCACCTGAAATTTAAAAGAAACATTCTTTCTATAATGATGTAGTTTACTTTATTTGAAACAAATGTTTGAACAAAATTGGTGCTTCTTTAAATTTCAAAGACTTTATGATTTGTCTCTGTGTGTTGTAAATTTCTTACTCATAGACCCAATTACATGGGTTTTGTTTTGCTCCTGAGAAGTAAATATTTCTTATATTTGTAACCCAGCCTTCACTAATATGATGGAGTCGTGCTTCCACAGTGCATTACTGTCAATGGACTCTTTCAATGTGTCAGTTCTAACAGCATTTTGAATGCCTTTCATCATGCTGTGGATCCTTTAAAATTATGCAGCTATCCTTTGTCTTGTGTTTCCCAAGTGATTAAGGTACTGGCCATGGTCGGTGGTAGTTATGCTATGACTATGGTTCCCATATTTTTGGCTTATCTGTTATAATCAATCTAAAACTCCTTTTTAACCCAAGACACCAGCTTTAGTCATTCCAGATTATATTCTGAGAGTGCAAAGGCATTCACCCTACAATAACTTGTATAGGGCCATCCTGGAAGCCTCTGCCATCCTCCCCTCTTTGGCTGCTCTACATTTGCTCTTTTTTGGTTACTATTTGCATAGACTATTTTTTCCATCCTTTCTCTTTCAAACTATGCATGTTTTTATACCGAAAGTGAGTCTTTTGTGGACATGAAATAGTTGGATCCCGCTTTTTTTAAAATGTATTTTGCCAATATGTCTTTTCATTTGTGATTTTAATCCATTTGGGTTTAAAGTAATTCACTTGTTATTGTCAACTTGTTGATTTGTTTTCATATTTCATACCTTTTTTTAAGCCTTAATTTTTTCTTTTACTGCCCTTTGTGTTTGGTTGATTTTCTTTTTGTAGTGGCATATTTTAATTCCCTTCTCATATCCTTTTGTGTATATTATATAGATATTTTCTTTGTGCTTACCATTGATGATTACATGTAATACCCTGAAGTTATAGGAATTTATTTTGAGCTGATCCCAAGTTAGCATCAATCCCATACAAAACTCTACATCTTTATATCACCTTCTTTATGGTACTGATATTACAAATTACATTTTTTTTGTATATTAGTTTGCCATTAACATGGATTTACACTTTTATTTTTTATTGATTTGCCTTTTAAACCCTATAGGATAATAAAAGGTGGTTACAATCTAAAATTACCATACTATTTTTCATATTTGTCCATCTATTTAGCTTTACTGGAGAACTTTGTTTTCTTGTGACTTCTAATTACTATGTAGTGTCCTTTCAAGTCAACTTTTAAAGAGCTCCTTTTAGTATTTCTTCTATGGGGGTGCCTAGTGGTTATAAACTCTTACTTTTTGCTTATCTGTAAATGGCTTACTTTCTTCCTCATATGTAGAGGACAGTTTTTACAGATATAGAATTCAGAATTGACAAGATTATTTTTTCTTTCATCACTTCAAATATATCACCACACTGACTTCTAGTCTTCAAGATTTCTGCTGAGAAATCTGTTAATAATTTTATCAAGGATTCCAGGTACATAGAAAATTACTTTTCTCTTGCTGCTTTCAATAATTCTCTCTTCATCTTTGGTTTTCAACACCTTGATAATAACGCGTTTCAGTGTGTTCTGGGTTTATGCCACTTGAAGTTTGTTGAAATTCTAGGATTTGTATATCAATTTGTTTCTTCAAATATGGAAAGTTTTCAACCACAGCATAAAGTCTCATAAATCATTACTTATTTGATAGTATGAATACCTTTTGTATTTATTTAAATAGGAATTTTTGTTACTTTAATGTAGTTATTGCTTACATGTGTACATTTATATAAACGGTGCAAAGATTGTAATAGAAAGTGATATCTTCCTAGGAAAATGCTGTGTTAGAGTAGTTCTGGCTGGAGTCTTCATTTCTGGGTGATGTGACGGATTGAGGATTTAAGACAATTTAACAACAAAAGTAACTTATTGTACCCTGTACCCTTTATCCCCTCAAAAATGTTGTATGTGATGATTATCAAATAAAATATACATATGTATGTACATACAAATGTTATGTATTATTATAATGTTTAACCCACAGTAGAAATATTCTTCAAATAAAAATCTTTGGTTTTTAGTTCAGTTTTAGAAAATGTTTTCTTGGAAAGAGATGAAACCTCAGTTCTTCTTAAAGTGACTCTTGTCATCAGTCATTGACCTGCGACGGATAGAATTGGATCATTTTATATCCAAATAACACACTCATCTAATATATTTAATTACACAACATCAGAATATCTTGCCTTAGAAGATAGGATATTTTTCTTGGAAGTGATACATAATTTGACGAGTATCTGTATTCAGTCAAGCAAAAGGCCTTTAAAGCAGGACTGAGGCTGCGCTGACGAAGAAGAAACCCCTCCTTTGGCCTGGAGCTCCAGCTCATGCCTCAGACTCCTACTCTTCCCTTCCAGATGGGTTGTCCTGCGGATTTTGGACTTCAGCTGACTTCATCAGCCTTTACAATTCTTTTCAATAGGTCACTCTGTATATATCTTATAGTGGTTCTTGTTCAAATGAAACTCTGATACAGGTATAGTTTTAATAATATTCTCTTATCAAAGCTACATTATATTCTACCTTTGATGAGTTAATTTGTAAAGGCTTATAAGTTTTCTAAATACCTACAGACAAATATCATTTTGGTAGAGTCTTTTTCTGTGTATTTCATTGTTATGAAACCTTCCAGTTGACGGTCAGTATTAATAGATGTTCAGTCATTTACCACTTATCATGTGTGCCACAGTACGGTAAAGCACATACGTATTTATTTTCAGTTTTTACCTGAAGACTAATTATTTTTGTCATTACAACACCATCATTGGCAACAAATATTAATATATTTAACAAAGTTTACTATTGTTTCAAACACTCATGGTCACTACTAATCCCCACTCAGTATTTTCAAGTCTCATTAAAATCTTAATAAAATAAAATGTTAATAAGAGGGCTTATTGACATTCATCAAAGGCAGCAGCTAAGTTGTTAATAATTATAAAAATGATGTAAATATTTACCGTGAAAATAAAGTTAAAATTTGTTTCTTTTTACTATGAAATTGATTATTCCATTTTCTTTGTCATTATTACACTGCGCTAGTACTATCAAACATTAGTATTTAAAGACATTCCATCAAGAAGATGTGACACCAAGACAGATAACAGACAATTCTGATCTTTAGGTTCTTTGCTGAATGCCCTATTTATCTATATTTTTTGTGTTAGTTCAAAGTTATTTTGATTCGGATTAAGAAAAATAAAGTTTGGCTAGCATCAAGAAAAGCACAGTAGTAGAAACTAGAAAACTGCCCACAGAGTAGGTAGTTCAAACTCCAGAAGTCTCAAATCTATGCCCATCTGCCACATCCCACCCCCACCAGATAAACTTATTTCTGCTTTTCAGTGAGCTGGGTAGAGGTTCTCAGCACACAGGTGGCCAAGCAAGGGCTTTCATGTTTACCTTTATTCCTTATAATTTACATTTTGCATAATAGTAAGTTTACTTACAGTTTGCTTCTTTATTACCATAAGCTTGCAATATTATTGAAAATTGAGAAGCTTTTTCTTCGTCTTTTCTTTCCTTCAATGCCTAGGCATCAACAGATACTGGGTTTTGTGTTTAAATTACAGGGAATTACAATTGAAAGGAACATTTCCTTTCAATAGTTCTTAAGATCCAAAGATGTGGATCGCTACTTTGCAGCACCTGTTTTTACCTCATTCTATCTCCACCACCCATGAATTCCAGGTCCAATGAAATATTTGGATAATTAGGATTTCTTTTCAAGGTTTTGGGATTGTAATAGAGAGGAAATGAGAGATGAATACTTTACATGTGGCTGGACATGTCAATTTGGGATCTATGTCAATTCAAAATCCACCATATGTATCAGAGGGCAAAATATTCTTCACCGTTGGACTAAAACTAATGGGTAACATGAAGGATAGAGACAGAAGTAAAGATGATATATAAACATAGTACAGAGACTGGGATTCTTCTTTTTCTTTTAATTTCAGAATATTACAAGGGTACAAATGCTTTGGTTACATATATTGCCTTTGCATCACCTGAGTCAGAGCTACAAGTGTGCCCATCACCCAGATAGTGAGCATCGTATCTGTTAGGTGTGAATATACCTGTCCTTTCCTCCCCTCTCCCGCTTGCCCGACACCTGATGAATGTTACTTTCATATGTGCATGTAAGTGTTGATCAGTTAGTACCAATTTAATGGTAAGTACATGCATGTGGTGCTTATTTTTCTATTCTTGTGATACTTCACTTATTAGAATGGGCTCCAGCTCCATCCAGGATAATATAAGAAGAATTAGTTCATCATTTTTTTAATGATTGAGTAGTACTCTGTATTAGACATATACATTTTATTCATCCACTCATGTATTGATGGGCACTTTGGAAATTCTATAAAAAAGACATTGCACTCGAATGTTCACAGAAGCACACTTCACGATCGCGAAGATGTGGAAAACCCAGAGTCTGGGATTCTGAGCATTTTATTTCTTGGTCTTGGTTCTTTCTAGGTAAGGAGTAGGATCATTCTAGACTTTTGGTCTGATAGATGAATTTGTGTAACTACTTTGCTTAACTTTTTCTAGTGTTTATTATTTAAAACAAAAAACAAATATAACTAAAAATGGCTAGGCGATGTCTTATTAATAGTAGCTGAATAGTAGAATAAGTTTAAGACAAATTGTACATTTTCTTTGTTCCAAACTAACATAGGAACTAAAAAGATACTATGAATAAATAAATATAGAAATAGAAAAACAAACAAAGAAGCAAAGAAATAGACAAAGGGAGAACAAGAAGAACGGGAGGAAAGAAGAAAAGATGGAAGGGAGGGAAGGAGAAAAAAGGATGAAGGGAAGGATGAGGAAGGAAGGAAATTTGAAAAAAAAAGAAGCAAACAGAAAGAAAAATACGGTGCTGGATCAAATTGAAAATGTTGTGCCAGCTAACTCAAGTTTTCTCACGTGACTTCTTACATAACTGGAAAATATAATTTTGTCCTCATTCTGCTAAGCAGACAGTATTTTTGAATGGAATCATATGTTATAATTATCACCCAAAATCTTATTCAATTTTTTGTATCTCATAGACACATGGTGCTTTCTCTCAAACAAAATATGATAAAATACAACTATTTAAATTATTTTACTGATTTCTCAGCTCAGTTTGTCAGCTTTTACCTTTCTTGACTAATCCAGATTATTTTAAAGCTAATATTTTTTTCGATATGCAATAACTTGGGGCAGTTTATTATCAACAAAGAACAAAAGAGATATGTATTCTCTTAATCATATTTCAAATTTAGATGTTAAAGACAACACCCCAAGACTTTAAAGTTCTTTTAGAAATTGTTTTTTCCTGTTGTAGAATCAACCATTTTCTCATTTTAATTACCAACCTGTGAGTGCATGTGTATGTGTAAATCCACTTGCTATTAAAAAATTTCATTTCATGACGAAACATGTCACACTTTCTCTCCTTTTAAGCTTCTTAAACAGAGCTTCAGCATCCGTCTATTTTATGTTGTTTTATTCACAATTCCTCAGCTCCCATTCCCTCTGCCTGGGATCACAGAATACAAAGCAGAATCAAAGGATCATATATGGTCTTTATATCCACTATTGACAAGGTGAAGCCATTTCACACGAAGACAGAATAAAGAGCTATTACTGGAAGTTCTGCTTACTAGGAAAAGAAATGCAGTCATGAGAGTTCTGCTATTGCCTATTGAAGTGTGACATGTGGCTTTAACATATCTGGGTTTTGGAATAGTTATATCCCCAGACTCCTAATACTCCAAAAATTCCAAATAAACAATTCCAACGAGTTCCATTAGGATTTGTAGAATCAAGTCATATTCAGAAAAAAGAGATAACGTCAGAATGAAATAATATAATGCTGAAAATAGCAAGATTAAGAAATATGATTGTTTTAAAGTTTAGGTTTAATTTAGGAATCTAGATGTTTTAAATAGAGTTCTAATTGGCAATGTGTTTCCCAAATCATATTGCAAAATTAATTTTGCTGATTCTGTTTTGCAGATTTATTTCTGAGAAACTGGAAAAAATTATAGGAAAATAATAATTACTAATTTATTTCTATTCATTCTAATTTATTCTCATTTTTTCTCATACAGCATTTTCAATGAGTTTATACCAACATATGACTCAGCTGCCATCTGTGTTTAAAAATTGTCTTATATAAATAACTCAATGCTTTCTTGTCAAATGACTAACATGCCATTTTCCCCCGTTCATGTGTGTTGGTTTTATACAAAATAGCATACATTATATCCAAAATTTATGCAAAGGAAAGAAAAATAAACTATGAGTTAGTATTAGTATTGGGAATACTGATATTGACTTTTGACAGTAAATTTGACAATTTGATTTAATAATTTAAAATAAATGTACGTAATTTTCCTTTTTCCCATTAAACTGTTCATTTTTCTTTGGCTATGTATTCATTCTGACAAAAATGCTTTGCATAGCCAGGCTTTACTCAGATTCCTGAGCTTCTCCTAGGCCCATCTGTGGCTTCTTTGTGAAAATCAGTTTTAGCAAAGAACTCTGCTAAGTCAGTTTGGCAAGATCCCTTCATCCTTGACATCTGATCACCACCCACATCTGATCAGGTTCCTCATCTCGCCATCCTCCAGATGATGTCTGATCACCCTGGCCTGTTTTCACCTAGAATCCTGTTAGGTCAGTTTAGCTAGAGTCCTC
>CAUYRT010033550.1:0-19265 GCA_963574885.1 Lepilemur ruficaudatus | reverse complement strand
AGTTTTTTATTCTTGATAGTAGTTCATTGCCAGTTATATTATTAATACCTTTTCCCAGTTTGTAACTTGTCTTTTTATCTTTTGATGAACAATGTATTTAATTTTAATATATTCAAATTTGTCAGTCTTTTTTTAACAGCTTACATTTTTTTTTTTTTTTTTTTTGAGACAGAGTCTCACTCTGCTCTCCGGGCTAGAGTGAGTGCCATGGCGTCAGCCTAGCTCACAGCAACCTCAAACTCCTGGGTTCAGGTGATCCTACTGCCTCAGCCTCCCAAGTAGCTGGGACTACAGGCATGCGCCACCATGCCCGGCTGATTTTTTCTGTGTATTTTTAGTTGGCCAATTAATTTCTTTCTATTTATAGTAGAGACGAGGTTTCACTCTTGCTCAGGCTGGCTTCGAACTCCTGACCTTGAGCAATCCGCCCGCCTCGGCCTCCCAGAGTGCTAGGATTATAGGCGTGAGCCACCGCGCCCGGCCAACAGCTAACATTTTCTGTGCCTTAAGAAATCAGTCTCCTATTATAAGGTCTAAAAGGTATGTGTTTTCTATTAAGATTTTTGTTTTCATATCGTGTGAGGTATGGATCTGATTGTATCTTTTACATATACATAACCATTTTCCCCAGGTCTATTTATTAAATAATCCCACCTTTTGCTGTTGATTTTACATCCTACCTCTGACATATACCAATGCTTCATACATGTATGAATCATTTTCTAGGCTTTTTGTTCTATTCCATTGGTCATTTTGTCTATTCCTGCACCAATACCACACTGTCTTAAAGCTTCATAATATTCCTGGTATCTAGTAGTATAGTTCCCTTGCTCTTCTTCTCTAAAAGTTTACTTGCTATTCTTGAATGTTTATCCTTTTATATAAAATTTTTAATAATTTTACCAAACTTCGTGGACAACCTAGTAGGAATTTTGATAGTAATTGCATTGAATCTTTAAATCAATTACGTCTTTACATTATTAACACTACCACTAACATGGCATATGTCTCCATTTTATTTAGGGCTTCTTTAATATCTTTTAATGAATTTTAGTTTTCCCTGTAGAGGTCTTGAATATCTTTTTGTTAAATTTGTTTCTAGATACATGATAATTTCTGGTATTGACATATCTTCTCTTATGTTTTCTAATTGTTTGCTGCTGATATATAAAAAATGCTGCTGTTATGTTAAAAATACAAACAAGCCAGAAGTCAAAAAAGACATGACTAGATATTTCATAGAAAAGGAAATATGAAAAGATGCTCATCTCCACCAAAGAGCAGAGGATTACAAATCAAGAGCACAGTGAGATACCATCTTACACCCATTTGATTGACAAAATTAAAATGTCTGAAAACATTATTTATTGAAGAGGAAGTACATCCACAGAATCTCATACATTGCTAGAGGGAATATACTTTGGATAGCAGTGTGACATTCCTTCTAAAGTTGTACTTTATGACCCAGCAGTTCTTAGGTAATATCCAGGGCAAACTGTTGGACATGTAAAAGAGAAGACATAACAGTGAAATTCACAGAAGCAAAAACCTGAAGCCAACCTAGATGTCCGTCAGTGGAAGGGGATCAGTAGACTCTGGTTTCCTCTCATGTGGAATTTTATACAACAAAATGAATGACTACAGCAATATGAACAATATTGAACACTATTGATAGTATTGAGTAAAAAAAGTTTATGTACAACATGAAATCTTCTTTATGAAGTTTAAATAAAAATAAATACTTTGTAGAAATATTTGTAGTTGCAATATGACTGTTAGAGAAGGAAAGGAATGGTCAATACATGATTCAGATGACAGTTTTGTGTGGAGAGAGCAGGGCTTAAATAAGGATATGGGGTAGAGATCACAAACTCTTAGCCTATTGGCTTAATTTAACCCAAAAATGTATTTGGCTTTCATCTTTTCCTCCCTCCTTCCCTCTGTCTGTCTGTCTCTCATTACCCAATCTTTAAATTTCTTTTTAAATTAATAGTGTAATAATCATTAGTTCTGTTTGCTAAAACAGCATATGCCAATTGCCCTTGTTTGGGAGTGGGGGTGTATGACTTTAGCCATTGAATTATGAGCAGAAGTGTTATGTCACTGCTGGTTGGGTCAGTCCTGAGCTCTCTTCTCCCCCTGTCATGGTGGCTGCCAACACCAACTGGTGACTATGCAGTCAGCCTGGAGCCTGAGAGACTAATCAGCAGAACCCCCCTGCTGGCCTTTAGTGGGCACCTGGCATTAATGACAAGTAAACCTTTGTCATTTAAAACCACTAAGATTTCTCCCTACAGCATAATCTAGATTTTCCTGAATGATACAGTTCCCTACATTTAAAAATCAGGATATTTTACATAAAAATCTGAATTTTAATTGTGAAAAATCAAAATGTCTGGCTATACTGACCTAAATTTTTAATGACAGCAGTTAACTAGAGATGACTGTGAATTGCCCCCTTTCCATCAGGCTTATGCTCCCCAGTTTACCACGGTCTCCTTGATATTTGCAGCCCCCAATACACGGCATGGAAAACAGAATGTTCTGTTTTTAAGTGGCCTGATTTGTTCATTGTTTTGGAATGAAAAAATTAGCATTTTCAATCTTATAGGTAGGTTCTGTGAAAACGAAAAAAACAAAAAATAGAAGCTACAGGAACTGAAATTCAGAGGGACATTAATATTTAATAGTTCAGCTAATGAGTTCATCTGAGAGGTAAGCAGGCTCTGTGACATTTTCTGATGATGTGAATAAGGATCAGTAGCCAAGAAAAGGTTCCTGTAGCGAGATACTTTATGTTTCTGGCTAAAATCAACAGTAACATTTGGTTTTGGTAGTACTTCTGTCTTTCTAAAAAATATTTTCTATACATATCTCATTCAGTTCTTAAAGCAACTTAATGCATAAAGTAGAGCAGGTAATTTTCAACCATTTTGAAAGATGACGAAACTGGGGTATTGAATAATTAATTGGCTTGTCCGAGGTCACTGAGCCTGAGAGAAGCAAAGCCGGGACTGTGTCCAGAGCTCTTAACTATACTTTGGGAAATTTAAATAATAAGCTTGTGTTGCCTCAGAGGTCAGTATGCAGAATTTAAAAGTTCTGTTTGTGTTGTTTCTTTACAAGGATTCATCATAACTTAATTTTACTAGCATTTTATAAAGAATGCTACTTATACATCTAGTATGAATGTGAGTCATATTCTCCAGTTGTCTGCCCTAACAGGTTAACACTGGCATGGACAATCCAAAAAGTGTAACAGAAGTATTATTATTTAGTTTATCCTTTAAAATTTTTTTCTTCCAGTTTCATCTTCCTCTGTTGCTTTGTTCAGGCTACTATTAAATTAGTCTGAATGCATTGATTAGAGCCTGACTAGACTTTGGGGAATACAACCTTGGGTTGTTTTGCAAGAGGAAAGAAAATGATTTACGGTTAACTAACATTCCTAGAGATAAGAGACTTCATGCAATTACATTTCTGTGATAGCATCTAAATATGTATCAAATTGCCCTAAAAGCTGTTAAAATTGAAGAGAGGGGAATCCCATTTGAAAACACAGCTACTATTTCATTTCAGGGGAGCAGACAGACCATAAATCAAATTTAAGACATACCAGAGAATTCAGTCATCTCTCTAGTTTGGTCAAAATTACTTGATTCTTTGACAATTATCAAATCAAGTTGAAAAAGAAACCTTGCCTTGTGTCCTAAGGCCCAACTTACAGCAATTGGACTTTCTTTAAAGATACATTAAGAGCCTGGGCAGCTTTTATTAAATATTAACAGTATAATCTGAGAACTACAGAAAGTGGTTGAAACTCTACAGAAAGATGCCTCTCAAGAGAGAGAATGGTGTAGGGGAAACTAGAATTATCAAAGTTTAATGTTAATGTTTTGTTTGCTTAGAGAAATTCTAATTTATTGCCTACACAAATGAATTTTCCTTCATTTTCTTTTCTGTAGATCCATTTGAATCACAGCGGCGTCTCCCAGTGAAGAAAAGTCGACAACAACTTCTGCGAGAAAAAGCCCTTCTAGAGCAAAGCCAAAAACTTGGGTTACAAGATGGGTCAACCTCAGTACCTCCAGAGCAGTTGCTTTCTGCACCAGAAAAGAGATTTAACACTCAAAAACCACATTTTTCTTCCCATTCTCTTCCTAGTCCTCTTACTCTCACCTCTCCTGTTGGTGATGGAAAACCACAGGGTATTGAAAGTCAACCAAAGGAACCAGAACTCAAGAATTCCCATAATGATAACAAAAATGTTGAGGTCCTATCTCCAAAGCCAGATTGCAAATTGGAGAAAAAGAAAGTGGAATTGTTAGTAAGTCTATATACCGTGAGACTTTTCGTTTTACCCTTTTTTCCCACTGGGCTTTGAGGAAATATAGTTTATGTGTTTTAACATTTTCTCTGTTTTATATTCATGCCAATAAATGTGATGAATAAACTATTGAAAAATAACTCTCAAACTAAATATATTATAAGCCAGGCACTGTTAGGCATTTTATATGTTTTATGCCATTTAGTCTTCATAACAGTTTTACAATGCATGTATATTATTTTAACTCTATAGATGAAGTATCTGGGACTCAGAAAAGATACTGTCTTCCTAAAGCTAAAACACAGCTAGTAAATAGTAGAGTTGTGATTACATCTAAGTCTGTCTGGATACAAAATCTGCCCGTTACAATCACCAGAATCAGTTCTTATTTGTGTAGTGTGTTCCCCCAAATTGACCCCATATTTCAACCTCTAGACTGCATCTGCATTGGCCAAAAACAGGGTACTTGTGAAGAGTCATGAAGGGATGGTCAACAGAGGGAGTATAGCAAATTAAGGGGACTAGTTATGTACTTCAGTTGCATCATTAGATTTCTTTTTATTCTTCATGGTCTTTGTATTGAAGACAGCCTACATAATTTAATTTAGCCACACTCTTGTGCAAATAGCCATTCTGTGACTCATGAATTCTTAGAATTTTTTATTTGTTTGCTTATGTTTTAATATATACTATTATTTTTTTTGTTTCCTCCTGATTTGTCACTCACAGGGGAGAAAGGATGGCATTTATTTCTGTTTTCCCTTCTCTGAGTCTTTTCCAAAGTATCTTATATTTTTTTTAATCACTGATATTTTTCTAATCTCTGCTGATCTAGATTCTATACTGTGAGTTAAAAATATTTCCTGCCACGAAGGGTTTACAACTAAGAAATCATTTTGACAAGAGAAATAAAACCACATGAATTACGAAACCAACATTGAACAAGTGTTTTAATTTAAATGTCTTTAAGTGTAGTTTACCAGCAAAGGCCTGAGACAAGGAGGAGGTGAGTTTAAATCGAGCTGGAAAATTTAGATTGGATGTCATCAGGAAAGTTATTCTTTTTTAAAGATACTTGGAAGAATTTTCTAGAAGACATGTAATCTGAGGAACTGTTCCTGTAAAGGAGAAATTCTGAGGTTGTAAGAAGGGGAAAGGAGAGCTATGTCACAGAGAATGCTCAGAGATGACATCTCACTTCTCTGGGAAGGGAAAAGGGTAAACCAGAGAACAGTAGAGAATTAAAGTGATGAGGAAGGACCGGGAGCCTAACAGGTTCACTCATGCATCGATACGTCCAAGGCCTCTGAGGGGGAAAGGCCGCAATCAAAATAATGGTTGGAGAAATTCCAGGTGTCCGTGTTGGAAATCATTTGGGTGAGAGTGCAGGGTGAGCTGGAACTAAGGTGCCTGGTGAGGAAATGCCAGCAGTGTCAAAAATGAGAAATGACCAGCCTGAACTGTGAGGTGGAAGCTATAGGAAGGGAGAGAGAGACAATTTTGGAAGTGGTTACTAGGTTTGGAAATAGAGACTTGTGGCATAATGGCTGTAAGAAAAGCAGCAATAGGAATAAATAGCTTTGCCATCACCTTGTTTAATTTGAGTTGGCATCAAGTTCATGACTTTATGGAAAATTTTAATATATTTCTTTCAGAATCAGACAGATTGGAAGATAATACATGTTTTCAGATCTTTGAAGTTTTTCTTAAGCCCAACATTCCAATCTTAGCTCATAGTGTTTTACTTCGTTTAAAAATATCTAAGAGTTGGAAAAAAGTAAGCAAATTGAAAGAAAATGTATGAAATAAACAATGGTTATTGTCTGGAGGATAAGATGGTAGAGACTTTCATTATAGAAAACTAAAACATAAATAATATGACATCAACTACAGACCAATCTATTTTGGTTTCCACTTTGCATATAATACATAATTAACTTACACAAATTCCTTTGTACTCCTAAAAAAATGCCACAGTACTCTGGCTTCCAGTTTGTGGGTTCCTAGATTATATACATATAATGGATTTCAAGGGTCCAATTTATGTAAGCCTCTTTACTTCAGATCATATAGTCTTTGTTCCTATTAGAACAAAATAATGAACTGCAGATGCGTTTCTTTTAAGAGGACTTTTGAAAGAAAATGTACATAAATCTTGATTAAATTTTATACTTAGAGAACTGAGACTGGTAAGGTGTGGGATAGGGTAGTAGTCTCTTTCATAAACTCATTTTTATGGTTTTTCCCCCCTAGGCAAGAAAAATCCCGTTGGGAAGTCCTCCAACAAGAACAACGGCTAATGGAAGAGAAAAATAAACGTAAGAAAGCTCTTTTGGCTAAAGCTATTGCAGAAAGGTGAGGCACCTGAACCAGGAGTGGTTGTTTGTAACCTGCAGTCAGTTCTGTCATATTTTATATTTATTTTCCCATGTCTGTTCTAATAAACTGATATTTTCTCTGCAACTATAACTTTTAAGGCTAATAAATTATACTTTGTAAGTGATACTGAAATTTTGGTTTTAATTTATTAAGGAGAACTTTCCAAGCATAGAGCATATTTACTTTATAAATACAGTTGCAATTAAAACTTAAGGACCAGCATTAATGTTTTCAGTTTTAACCATCTACACACTCATAAGAGAAGCAGTAAATAGCTCTCAGTATATGTAAATTAGCAACAAATGCAGGTTATAATTTTGATATGGGGAGCTCTTAATCATCTGACATGTGGATGAAAAAGGTTCCACATAAGTGACTTACACTCCCACAAATCTTAATTGTGTTTCCTATGGGCATTTTTCTTTAATAATTTACCCTGCCTCCATTCATAGAGGATACATGATATAATTTAACCTCTGTTTGATGACTTGGGGTCACTGTTGGGAGCACTATGTGAGAATGAATTTTTCTCTCATCTCTCAGTGTCTGACTCCTCTCTTCTCATTTACTGCATTGTACCAGGCCCCAACCAGGAGCTTTCCATTGGAGACACTCTTCCCATCCCCCACCTCTCTTACAGCCCACTTAATTCATAATTTCCATCTAATTTCCTGTGGCCTTAGGAAACCGAGCTTTGTCAATAAAGCAATGGTTGCAAATAGTCAGAATTGAACATAAGCAAGTATTCAGTGACATTTTCTTTTTAGACCTCCAGAAAATTCTGGCAAAACTATTAATACTTAAAGCTAGAGTATGCGTAGAAGGAGGGAAAGAGTTAGGGAGAAGGTAGGTGGGTGTAAGAATAATTCAGAATTTTGTCTGCCAGAGGGATTTGAAGATGTTTTTTTCCTCTACTACTGGTACACTTTGATCTTTCATGAAGCTTAGGAAATATGCAACTCACAAACTTGTGTTTCAAGAAAACAAAATGTATAAAAGAGTAGTGTCCTTTTTTTTTTTAATCCCACAAGTGATTATTAAAAAATAAAGTGTTTTAGTAGTCTTCAATTTGGGCAAGGTGGAGAGGTTGTTTACTAGAGATTTTACAGAAAGATTTATAGGCTCAGGACTTCTCTAAGTGCTTTTGATTTAGGACAGAAAGCACTGATACAACAAAAATGTAAGGAAATATAATATGACGTTTGGATTATTAATAAATGGATAGTGAAGTACTTGAAGTAGAAGAATCATACTGGTAAGTGAATTTTTGTAGGCAGAAAGGAAGGGTATTGCATAATGGAATAGAAATCAGAAGAATGTAAGTTACAATATAGTTATTTTATGTGGGGGGTTTTCTTCTCCCTTGAGAATGTGTGTGAAATTTTGAAATGAATGAAATCATGATTAAAGGTTTGCTTTTAAAAGTATTTGATTGTTCTGTTTCTTAAGTGTATATTGTACTTGGAGATGGTGAGGGGAGTGAAAGATGATGAGGTTGGTTGTGCTTTTAAACAAGGAAAGAAAAGAATGTTTTGATTTTGAGCCCCGCAAAGAATTTTGAGGACCTGTAGTTTTGTCTAGAGACCAAGAATTAAAGCAATAAAAGTTGAGGTCCTAAGAAAGTTAAGACCAAATAGATGTTCTCAGACCTATAAAGAATTGTTTAATGCAGGCATCTTTTCTTGATGTCAGGTAAATATCAGACAAACAAAAATGGGCTTAGCGAGAAGAATTATTTAAGCCTAGAAATTTGGAAAGCTGTTTTGGATGTTTCAATGTAAAGAGAATACAGATATGTTCTTTCAGTGTTTGTTCTTACTGAATATAGATCTACAAGTGAACTATTTCCTGGGATTTTTTAAAAGTCTTTTTACCTTATGAAAATAACATAATAGAAAATTTGGAAAAATAAGGGGGAAAAGCTCAAATGTTACCAGCATTTATTTTATTTCAATTTTTCTCATTTTTTCTAATTTTCAAAAAATCATAAGTTATAATCATATATATAGTATATTGTTTTTTCACTGATATATATGGATACATGGTTTTAAAATGTTTTCATTTTTCCCTACTCACGTTTGTGATGTTCTAGATCCGAAAGAACTCAGGCAGAGACCATAAAACTAAAGCGGATCCAGAAGGAGTTACAGGCTTTAGATGACATGGTGTCAGCTGACATTGGAATCCTCAGGAACCGGATCGATCAGGCCAGCCTGGACTATTCATATGCTCGGTGAGTTGGGGAAATTGAACTCTAAACAAGGAGTACGGTTTAATTAATGCTTATTGCTAACTGGTCCAGGAGCTTTTATGTTTATCGTCATTTAAGCGTCATAACAACCCTGTTAGGTGTCGTATTTATTCCTCTTGGTGCTGACTCAACTGTCTTCTCTTCTGTGAAGTCTTCCTTAACTCTACCCTACCAGTTAACCTTGTTCACGTGCCTGTTAGAGCAGTTATTGCATTATTTATTTATGTTTTAGTCTTTCCTGCTAAACCATCAACTATTTAATGTTTGAAACTCTTTTTATTATTGTTCAAGATCTAGCAAAGTAAATGTCTGAGTGACTTGCCCCCAAATTCTGTTATTCTAACACCAAGTCTGTGTTCTTTCCGTTAAAATTTTTGATTATCTAATGTGGTCCTTATGTGATTGGAGCCCAGTTCTCACTTCAGTTTTCACCAGAGTAGGAGGATCTAGTTATGTTTTAAAAGCTTATGAATATTTTAAAGAAAATACTCTGTTTTGGAAACTTGAAAGTTTTTCTCTTATTTTTTTCTTTTCCATTATACTCTGTATGAAATGGTTTGATACCGTCCATTGGCATTTCGTTAAAGAGAAAAAAATCATCATGCAGTATTTTTAAAATGAACTAACACATGTAAAGAATTATATGGACTTTGCAGACAGATAAAAGGGCAAAAAATTATGTCCAATTTCAGGGTTTTCAGTTCTTTCAACATTGCTTTAATCATCCTGGTTTGTCTTTTTTCACAAGGGAATGCTGTGTTAATGACTCAGTTTTGCATCTTTTTCTGTAACACTAGAAATCAATCAGAATGCCTCATTAGTCCAGGGTAAACCACAACATCAGAATGTTTATATAACAATTTAATAAAGCGGAAATGCTTGATTGTGGTTTTTAATTCACTGTTTAGTGTTTAAGAAAGAGGTTTGTGGTTGTCCTTGTGATTTTTGTAATTGTTGTTTGACCATATGCTATTAGACTTAATAGGTTGTCTTTACTAATTAACTTCCTAAATTAATGCCATCAGTAGCTGATAACTAGAGAGTCCAGACTTCTATTAATAAGGTCACTAAGGAGGTAACTAAGATTTTATTAAGATTAAACTAAGCTTTGATTTTTAGCACATTTTTTATTCTTTGTAACATAAGTTTGCCAGAGAAACATTTATATGCCTTTGTAGCCTTTTATATGAATAATTCATATTATAAGGTATATTACTGGGTACCTCAACAGAAAAGTAATTTGATTGTGTTTTAATTCTGTCCTAGTGGAAGCTGGAAAAGGATGCCATTTTTTATTGAATATTATATAAGAAATGTCATGGTGTTTTACCCTTCAAAAAACTACAAAGAAAGTGGGATTACTTGTTAAAGGAGAAAATATGTTATAATATATAAATATTCTTAATGAAATTTTAATAAATGTTTACATCTTTAATAAGCTGAAGATGACAGTTCCTCATGGTACTAATATGAACATAGCTGTATGTAAATAGATGTTGTATGAGGCTATTTTTAAAAACCTAAACTCTTGAGTTAAGTAAGGCCATAGCCAACTGTGACTAGAACCAGAGTCGTGTCTTGTTCATACGTAAGATTAAGATACCATTTTCTAAATTTGCATTTGTGGTTATTGAGAAATTATAGATTGGTAATACAAAATCATGGTCCAGATTTCTTTTTTTTATTATTGTTATTTTTTCACTGTGCAGCCCCTTAACCCCTTGGTCCAGATTTCTACTGGAAGATAATCCCCAGGGCAGTGAGTTTCTGTGGGAGTTTTCCCCGATTTTTCTTTTTTTAATAAAAATATCTTAGTTCTATAGTACTTGGTACAGTGCTAAGCCACAAAAGGTTCTTGGATAGTGAATAGGCCAGAATTTGCTTTAAAATTGGCTTTTGTAGAGCAGTGTTAGGATAGATACCATTGAGGGGAACAGCACTTTGAGTGAGCCTGTTTGAGAGTTGCTGCTTCTGCTGTTCACAACTACGATTATAATGTTGCCATGTCCTGTGTAGACCAGCTTATAAAATTCAGAGTAGCTGCCTGTAGAACATTTTTTTGAATCATTATTTACCATCCAGGTTTAATAGATACCCTTATATACACAAACACACACACACAGAGGCAAATATTTTTAAATCATTTTATGAATAATTTACAGAAGTAAAAATAAAAGATTGTATAAAACAACTTTATTTAAAATTTTTAATAAGAATGTAAACATAGTAAACCTCTTTGTATCAAGTAATGTTTAACAAACATTATAAGAAGCTGAAATAATATATTATTTTAGCAATACAGGATATTTCTGATATTTGTAAAATACTGAGTGATTAAGTTCTTCCTGTTGAAATGATTAACTCTATGAGAATGTCATATTTCCTTTTTATCCTTAGAAATATATTTTTCACTCATTGATTCTTGAGTTTGAGAGAATTCACCTAGGATGTATTTTTCTGAAGACTTACAGATTTTATTTATATGATTAGTCTCACTATCTGGACTCTAGAGTATGCCTTTGCATTTGTATTGTTTCCGAGGACTGCCATAACAAATTACCACAAACTGGGTGGCTTAAAACAGCAGTAACTTCTTCTCTCTTATTTCTGGAGGCCAGACATCCACGTTCAAGGTATCGGCAGGGTCGTGCTTCCTTCAGAGTCTCTCGGGGTCCGTTCCTTGCCTCTTCCAACTTCCGGTGGCTGTAGGCATTCCTTAGCTTGTGGCCACACTGCTCCGTTCTGTGCCGCCATAATCATATCGCTTCCTCCTCTTCTCTCTCAAAACTTCCTCTGGCACACTCTTAAAAGGATACATATGATTGCACTTAGAGCACAACTGGATAATCTAGAATAAACTCCTCTTGAAATCCTTATCTTAATCACATCTTTTGCCATGTGAGGTAATTTTCACTCTTTTGTCATATAAAGTAATATTCACAGGTTCCAGGAACTAGAAAGTGAATATCTTTGGGAGGCTATTTTTTAGCCTTCCACAGCATTTATCTTTTGATTTGTCTAACAATGGCAAAATATCTTCCTCTGTCCATTTTCTCCACTTTGCTAGTACTGCAGAGGCAGAAAATGAAAAAATATTAATTCCCAACTGTGTTCAATGAAAACTAAGAACAAGTTACAAAGATGGTATTTTCAGTCATCTTTTTATACCTTCTGGAGGTCACGTAATACTTTAGACAACACAATAAGGAAACTCAACAATGATTATTTTATTATTACCTCATCCTTTTAGATCATTATATCATTTTCTGGTTTTTTATTTTAATTTTTTAGCATAAATGGGAATAAATGGTGAGTGCTGATGAAATAATTCCTAGGGTGATGAAATGGCAAAATGTTTCAAAATATAGGAAAAATAATAGTATCTATAATCCCATAATGTATCTTAGCTTTATGAAATGGTCCATTGGACCCATCTAGTGATTGCAAAATGGAATTCATTTTATTCTGTTTTTTTAAAAATAAGTAAATTTTCTCTTTGTTATTTGACAAACTTTTAAGAAAGGTTAAAAATCATAACATATTAATTCATACACATAGTTAGAACTGCTCAGAAAAGGACATGGAAAACTAAAAATGGATCGGTGGAACTTGAGGTTATACTGAGGGTTAATAATTGAGTTTTTAAAAATTTCAGGGATACTAAAACCCAGAGACAATATCTGTCCTTTAAATAACATTCACTAAATCATTTCAATGTCCCTTTAAAATAACAAAACAATTCTATAATTATGTTTCCAGTTCACTGTGTCTTACTGTGTTATACATAATGCTCTTACTATTTTGTTCCAGAATATGTTGTCATACTCTGGTTTGTATTATCCATCTGACCCACAGGCTGGTAGTGCAGTTTGTAAAACTAATTAATATTTTAAATATAAATCTCTCTGTAGGAGAATATATATGCATGTTTCTGGCCAGAAGGACTTTAAATAAATAAACAGAATACAAAATCTTCAGTGATTTATCCAGGATGAAGAATCTGTGGAAACCTAGGGACCTATTTGCAGATGTTAATTTCAATTCAATATTCATGAACCCAGTCTGTAAATCTCTGCTAATTGACTTTGACTGGCTGAGAGAGACCACAGACTTACAGAGAAGGGAGGTTGAGGGAAGAAGGGCGAGAGGGGCAGGAGCGCAGGGTGTTCGTGTACCTATAGAGAAGAATGTTGTCAGAGCTCTGCTGATGCAAGAACATTCATAAACAAGGTATGTTGTAAAGTATGGAAATAAGGGAACCAGGTATCCAACAGAGTTCCTTTAGAACAATTCTTTTAACATAAAAATAACTATTTCTCTCATTCTTATATTTACTAGGTGACAGTAAAAAATAATGAACTATGATAAATGAACATTATATAAATAAGAGTTGTCAAGGATAAATATCAGGTCCCTAAATTTTACATAATCGTAAATTTAGATACATGTTTACTAATGTAGTAACGGTATTTTTTGATCCTAGTGCTCCAAAGGGCAAGTTGTGTTTCTTGAGCACCTACCAGGGACTGGATAGACACTTACCCTGTTTATACTATTTGATCCTTAACACTCCTATGAGGTATTATTATCTTCACTCTTTTACAGATAGACCAACCAAGACTCAGCTGAAGTAACTGACTAGAGTCACTGTACTGGAGTTTTCTGTCATTGTGTACCTCTTCCCCAGGCCCTTCCCCAACCCCTTCCACAGCAACCTGGCTGTGTTTTGTGCTCATGGTGCTGACTCAGGGGCACACCTGATTAAAACAAAGATGGGCTACCAATTCCAGTACATTCCATCCATAGGCTAAATAGTGGCTCATGGCATGGCCTGATATTGTGAGCACTGTTTAAACTGAAATAAGCCAGGCCAACCTAGGTTCTCCCTCCGAAATTATTAAATTGGATCACTGAGAGATTGAGTGGAGTGAATTTGATGTCGAGTGCAGCTGCTGGCCATATTGGACATGAGTGCAATACAAAAACTGAAGTGAGAGAAACTGGGTGGCTTCTAAGCATTGAAGAGAATAGCCTTTGATTCTGATGGCATGCCCATGAAATTGTCTCTTGTATCCTACAATGAAACCCTTTTTTTTTCTTTTAACCTGAGCTAGTTTAACTGATATCTGTTCTTTGCATTGAAAATAAGCCTTGACCAAAATAGGGACACACGGAGGAATGGCAAAGGAAAGTTTTGAAACCTGGGTTCTCTAAAATAAAAGCCTTTTATTTTTTTCACTGTATTTCCTTCCAAAACAAAAAATCTTAGATTAGGAGATATATCTGTTTCTTTTTTGCTGTAACTCTTATACTAGAAACTACTTAATACATAGAGTTAATATAGGCACTCATAACAGGTAAGGCACCATAGCCTTCACTACTGTTAGTGGTAATTAAATTAAAGAACTAGTTGGTAAATGGGAATCAACCTTTTTTCTTGCAAGAGAGGAGGAATCCTCTTGTTGCAAAAAGAAAAGTAATAAATTATATGGAAAAGGCAAAAGATAATGAACGAAGATACAACATTTCTTTTTGTACCAACCTCAGGGAGAAGAAAAAGAGGAGATTGCAAAGTGACTTCTCCAGTAGAATTACCCTACTTCACATAAGACTGGCATTAGCTATCAGTAGAGTTTATGTATGTGTAAATACATAAAATTTTCTAATACAAGTGTAACAGTAGTCTGTTGCTGGGTGGAGGAGGGTGAGAACAGCTTAACCCAGGGATTCTCACCCGGGAGCAGTTTTGCCCCTTTAGGAACATTTGGCAATATCTGGAGATATTCTTGGTTGTCACAACTTTTGAGTGGTATTGGCAACTAGTGGGTAGAAGCCAATGGTGCTGTTTACCATCCTACAATGTACAGGACGGCTCCTCACAACAAAGAATTATATGGCCCAAATTGTCAGTAGTGCCAAGGTTGAGAAATCCTGCCTATAGCTGTCCCGAAGTTTTCTATTCTACTTTATATTTACTTCTTGCTCTCACCCAGTATCATTTTGCTGGGTGTGCTCTGTCCCGTTTATATTCAGCTCCCAACCACTGTCTATATCCTTCTCTTCCATCAAAATTTTTCTTTTCTAATCTGTTAATCAAGAGATGCAGACTTTCCACTTTCTTCATCTCTTATTGTTTTACCACTCATAAATTTAACTAGCTGTGTGCTGGAGCTAACTCGCAGGGGCTCATGAGAGCAGATTTTGTGTGTCTCTTCCCAATTCTGCACTTAGTGATGTTGCATAGGTAGCTCGAAATTAGTCAGGGTGGTAGTATTTATACCACAGAAACTGGCAATTGTTATACATCGGGGTTCCTCCCTCACCTGGGAGTTAATACATCCCTGAATTAACCTTCTTAGGTTGCCTTCACTCAAGCACAGCTGTGGAAAGAGGAAAGGCATGCAGAAGAATGTTGTTATATCAGGGGCATCCAAATAAGGATGTTGTGAAAGTTCAGCAGCCATAACCTAGTTTGTCTAACATGTAAATTGTTTGTGAAGTATTAATATCCATATCTTCATTATAATTTTCCCCCCAATTATGTAGTGTAATTATCGTGTCTAGACCCTCTTTTGAATATCTTCTTCAATGGAAAACTAATGGAACAATCTTTGTACCTATCCTTACAGGAAGCGATTTGACAGGGCTGAGGCAGAGTACATTACAGCAAAGCTAGATTTACAACGCAAGACTGAGATAAAAGAGCAACTCACTGAACATCTTTGTACGATCATACAGCAAAATGAGCTCCGAAAGGCCAAGAAGTTGGAGGAGTTGATGCAGCAATTGGATGTACAAGCTGATGAGGAGACTTTGGAGCTTGAAATGGAGGTAGAAAGATTGCTGTGTGAACAAGAAGCAGATGCAGGGAAACAAACAGTTGATTTGGAGAGGCCATTTCAGCCGGCTGGGGAGAATGTGACATTAAGATTTGCTAAAGAGGACAAAAAACATCAAGAACAAGCTGTTTCCCCAAAGGTAGACAAACAGTGTGCAAATTCCAATAGCATCCCCCTTCTTAGTCCAAACGGCCCAAATCAGAAGGTTAATGACATTTCAGCTGCCCTGGGCACATGAAGTGCTAGTATTCTTTCAACTAATATGGTATTCAGTAAAGTATAATTTCTGCAGTAGAGTATCCCCTGACCTCTGATAAAAGCTTCTTTAAAACAATGTTAATTTTTGAATCCATGATTAGTTTTAGTAGATTAACATGTTTGACCATTCTAAAGTCCCGGATTATAGTAATTTTATATCTGGGGCATATTTCACCTTGATTTTTGGTCCAGTTCTTTCACTATTCATTTTACCCTTATTACTGGGTGAAAATAAGTGACTTAAAAGGATTGGGGGGGGTGGGGAGAAAAACTACATGGTTAGAGTGTTTTGTTTTTAGACCAGGTAAATACAGAAAAGTAAAATGGAAAATGATTCTCAGTACCTAATCGAACTCATTTATCTTCCCCTGGGAGAAGTATTGAGAATGGAATTTTATGTTATCAGTAAAAAACCACAAAAATCACTATGTGAAAAAAAGAAAGACAGGAAGAAGGAAAAAAAACAAAAGTAGCAGGTTGAATTATCTATCTGGATCTTACTAGAGTTGCAAAACATATGTTAGAAACTACAGTTAATGTAAAGAACCAGACAACTTAAGCCAACATTACTATCATCTTCAATTTGCCTTTAAATGGTTTTAGTTTACAATCTGAGTTTTGGTTAGTTGATACACATACTATATATTGTCTTTAATCAGTGAATTGATTATATTCAGACAAAACATTTCTAAAGTGAAGCTGAGAATAATATAGAAAATGTTATTACTACTTTTGATTATCCAAAAAACTGATGTATTTTCTTTCTAAAGTTATCTACTAATATAAATATGTGTTTTATATGTTGGGCATAAATTATCCTGTCATAAAGCATTTCAATTGTTAAAATGCTGATTTTCTTATTACTTTAATAGTTTATTAAATTCCTATTACTAATATTTGACAACTACATTGTGTTACATGTGAATGTGTAAATAAATATTATAGTTTTGTCACAAAGTCTATGAATATCACATTAAATTAATGATCTATTTATCAGAAATCTCAAAAAGTAAAATATTACATTTTAAGTCTTAACAAAAAGAACTATCATCAAAGAAGGTAAGGACAAGTGTAATATGTCCTTACACTTGTAATATAAAAATTTCTGAAAAAGAGGCATCCTATTTTTTAATAAAAGTTCGTTTGAAAGTATTATCTTCTGGCAGTATGGATGAGCTTTATATTTTTTATATTATATAATTTGAGTTGAAAGTTTAACTTTCCATTACTGACATCTCTAAACAGAAGCATTTATGTAAATAGTTGTGTTTATTTATGAATGACATACATAAAAATTGAAAGTTTCATTGTCCAAAACACTCTTATTTTTCTAAGGAATAAAGTCTTATGTATTTATAGCATGGTCTTTCATTTACCTTAAAAAGAAGTTCCAAACAGTTTAATAGTGTGTGGTGATCATGCATCTTGGATCTCCGTATGGTAGATACAGTTAACCTACTTTTGTATGAGCCTCTATTAAGGAAAATTCATTAATAAGTGAGGCTTTATAATATTGGTTAAAAACAGGTACATATGTATAATCTTAATTCTCTAAATACTAATAAGATATACGAAAAAGTGAGAACCATGAGAGAAATGAGTTGGATGAGACCTCAGAGATCATCTGATTTAATCACCTTTTTTTACAGTGAAAAATCTGAGGGTCAGAGATTTCATTAGCCGCTTCTTGGGCACCAAGCTCATTTTAAACTTAAAGTGTTAGTAAAGTTGCAGTTCTACACTCCAGATGTATCTCTCACATAGGCTGTAAAGATCACTATGGATCCCTCCACTTGAAAATTTTGCTTTATAATCCATTCACTTTTAGACTGTGTGTGCCTGTGAGACATGCTTTCAAATATTGCTATAAAAGTTCCACTGAAACTGTTACTTTGAAAAATTGTTATCTTGCTGGGCTTTCCCAGGGTGGTATCAGAGTGCTCAGGTGATGATATAAGTGACAGAATTGTATTGCATCAGTTTTATACAAAGGCAGCTGTATCCCATGTGTGGGAGGAATAAGAGCCCATGAATGAGAAGTGGGGGCTCACTGGTATGAGGACCATATGCTTTGGCTCCAGGATCGCCCTGACACAGATACCTTATAAAATAAAATATAGTACTTTGGAAAGGCTTTGATATATAAATTCACAAATACATAATAATGTTAATTTCCGTGGAAGAAAATTATTTGTTCAGAATTACAGCCATGAGTTTACTGGGCACTTTGTAGAGCTGTCCTTCTCTGATGTTAAACTTCTTTCTTGCTTACATTTCTCAAAGAGTTAAAGCTGAAGATTAGCAGGGTTCTTAATGATGTGAATAATTTAGGAGCCAGTTACTTTGTGTTATCTCACTTGTTCTATTTAAAAGATAGTCTTTACCAAATTGCAGTAATTTTCACTTACCCTAAAGCATACATTCACTTGGGTAAACCTGAATTCCCGAACTTAAAGTTTTTCATACCTTGATTCCCTACTACTTTTTAAACTGAGAGCCATTTTTGTGGGTTTCAAAGAAGCAGAATTTCTTTCTTTTTTTTTTTTTCCATCCAACTAGTTTATTCTTGAAAATACAGATACTTCTCCCCCCATTCAGTTCAGTATATGGCACATATTAGCATTCAATTCAATGTTGATTTTAATCTAGGCTTTTAAGCACAGGACTGTGATGTTACTATTTATCTCAATTGTAATCACTGCACTGATTAAGCACAAGATATCAGATCTAAACATGATCAGGCAAGTATCTTTCAAACCTATTGAACTGCTTCACTGGAGTTCTACAAAGGGGAAAACACAAAGCACATACCATATCCATTTATTTACTTATCTCCATAAGTACAAAATCATTATTTTACTTTCTAAAGTGGCCTTTTCTTTTTTTTTTTTTTCTTCCTAAAATTTCATTGGGGGAAAACTACAAAACATTTACAGTACAATGTTTACAGTCACAATTTGTAGTGAGCTGATTTCCCAAAATATATTACCACTCAAGGTATATGTTCACAATGGAATATTACTCAATTTTAAGAAATGACAGTGAGTTAGCACCTCTTGTATTATCCTGGATTAAGCTTGAACCCATTATTCGAAGTGAGGTGACACAAGACCCGCAGAATGTGCCCCACTTGTACTTGCCATCAAACTGGTATTGACTGATTAACACCATGGTGCTCAAAGGGTGGGAGCGAACACTAGGGAATTGGGGG